>JAECUM010003798.1:0-53136 GCA_016617855.1 Megalonaias nervosa
TACAACCTTCACCAAATGTGATGGAGCAATGAAGATAAGATGGTACAACCTTCACCAAATGTGATGGAGCAATGAAGATAAAATGGTACAACCTTCACCAAATGTGATGGAGCAATGAAGATTAAATGTCAACATTTCTCATTGTGTAGTGATGTAAATAGAATGTTTTAAGAACAGTAAAACTGACAAGAAACTGCAGGGTCACATTAAAGCATATCAACATGAAGAGAACACACTTTAAATAATGACCTACATGAGATACAGTGTAGCCTTAAATCAGACCAACATAACCATGATATATGATGAAGCCATAACCAAGTCAGACCAACATAACTATGAGATACAATAAAACCTTAACCAAGTTAGACCAACATAACCATTTGATACAATGAAACCTTAACCAAGTTAGACCAACATAACCATGAGATACAACAAAGCCTTAACCAAGTCAGACTGACATAACCATGAGGCTGAACAAAGCCTTGACCAAGTCAGACCACATAACCATGAGATACAGTGGAGCCATAACCAAGTCAGACCAACATAACCATGAGATACAGTGAATACCTGACCCAATCAGACCAGCATAACCATGAGATACAATGAATTCTAAACCAAGTCAGACCAAAATAATCATGAGATACAATGAAGCCTTAACCAAGTCAGACCAACATAACCATAAGATACAACAAAATCTTAATTCAGACCAGCATAACCATGAGATACAGTGAATCCTTAACCAAGTCAGACCAACATAACCGTGAGATACAACAAAGCCTTAAGCAAGTCAGACCAACATTCTTAATAGAAGATGGCAATGGGGATGGCAGTTTTAGTATCTAACTAGTCTTAACAATTAAAAATCAATTTTGGGCTAGTGAATGTTCTTGTTACCTTCATATTTGCTTTTTCTAGAAATAAACTTTAATTTTTTGATTGCTTTCCATGATCCATTATTGTGAGCCTACAAGTCAATATTAGACTTATCATTCCCTATCATAAATGTTTCTTTAGGTTTTACATTTAGAAAATGAGAAAATGTCTCAAAGGTGAGTAAAATCTCAGCTCAAAGTTTGCATGCATATCATTTGTAAACTATGATGTGATAATCACAAAAGATCTATAGGTACATTCAGATACAAACTAAATCTTTTTGGGCTTATCAATGACAAGCTGGTCTTTAATTTGACTTGATGGGAATTTTATAGAGGAATAGAATTAGTACTTATGCAAGTCAAGAAGTTTTATGAAAGCTATGTCAGGTTCAGTTAATGATGTTTTTCCATTTCTTCTTAAAAAGTGAGACATTGGGCACATTTTCTTTGATGATGCCGTAAGTACAAGATTATGATTTTTGTTAACTAACTCAATTTTTTGTATTGGAAGGTACAGCACATCCTGGTACAATTCAGTCAAAACACTAAAGAGTTTATATTACTTGATTATAGTACAATTCACAGGCAAAGCTGCATCATGTGAATTTTTGTGTTGTAACAGAATTTTTTTAATAAGAAAACATTTGCTTTGTTCAGTGAGATTGATTAAAAATGGCTTCTGTGCTTTTTCCCCAAAACAAAACGGTGTTATTGTTTAATATAGTAATATTCTTCACAAGAAAATGGTAAAAAAAAAAAGGTCCATCTTAACAGCAAATACTTGTTTTTTTTCAGGGGGGGAGGGCAGGTAATTTAATGTTTTCTACTTTATGCTCTCACCCTAGGGTAGCATGTATGATGTTCTATATATACATGGCCTTGCACTAAAAGTATTGGTTTTACTTGAGAACATGAGTTCATTTTAACATACTTTTATAAAATTCTGCCTAGAAGAAGACAGAACCCTCTTGATTGGGATCAAAATGTTAGGGTCGCTGGTCAGCCAAAGCAGTTGTTTTTTTCTGCAATGAACTCTGCATGACATACTGACACCAAACCAGCAGGTGGGTTGCTCTGTAGGAAAATTAGAACCATATTGATTTGGGAGTCAAAATGTCAGAGTTCAGTGTAACTTTGGTTGACCAAAGTAAAGTGGTTTTTGTGCAGTTACATAGGTTTTGCACAATATAACCTTTATCAGAGTTTGCAAGTGGGTCATCGTACAGGAGGTAGAGAACCCTATTGATATAGTTAGGCAATTGTCAAAGCTCAATGTCATCATGATCCTAGAAAGTAAGATAACTTGTGATCTACTGAACATATATCACCAAATCTTATGGATATGTTGCCTTTGATAATACCAAAAAAAAAAACTATTGATCTATTCTACATGAAGTGGTTAATGATCATATTTATACACTGTAAAGATGGACATATAAAAATAATCAGCATAGGTTAGGTAGCCTGGAAAATTTGAATGAAACCAGCCGATCAAACCTGTTTACTCTTTCATCCAGTGCAAAGCCTAGAAGTTGTCATCCAATGCAAAAGCTAAGATACTGAACTTGATAAACATTTTATTTTCTGTTTAGGTTTTAATGATACTTTCTGTTGAATACAAGTAATGTTTTTCATTGGTTAGCAAATCTCCAGGAATTTTTGTAGGAGAAAAATATTAATGGTATTTATTGGGACTACAATAGTATGCCATATAATCTGATTTGTTTAATTATTTTAGTGATATCTTTGCATAAAATGGTTTGCCAATGAATATTCTTTAAGATAAAAGAGGGATATCTAAGGAAATAGGTTTGTAATTATGCTGCAGTGACTTTTGAAATACTTTGTCTCATAAATAATTTGCTAGAGCTGGTATGATTGTTGTAAGATGAAAATTTGGAAACTAAAATGTGTCTTAACTTTGTCTTATGATATTTTCTTGTGCTCTTGACACTTATTTCAGTATGAGTGTAAAGAATGGCAGGAAGCACTCAACATCCTTGACCTTGTAGAAAATAACACAATTTCCCAACTAGCTCCAAGCAACAGCTTCAGCGTGACTCGAAGTGTCAATGAACTTGAAAAAGATCCACACACTAAGGAGGTAAATTAAAACAACTGAGAAATAAATATTTGCTTATTAAATGAAATAGAAAAATTTTTAAAAGATGATTCTTTCTCTTCTGAACAAATCATGGCATGTTGAATTGAGCTTTTCATATTGCTGCACAAAATTAACATTTTTCTTCACCTTTTAAACAAACAAAACTTTAGTCCTCTGGGTTTGAGGAGGGGGGAGAATTTGTCCAGCCCTGCAGATTTCTAGACTTTCAGTTATAGGCTTCAAATTCAGATAATTGTAATATTATATGAACATTTGTTTCTGAATATCATAAGCAGGTAATTTATGTACTGGTCAGATATTTACTAATGTTTCTAGTTCGTATAAGACTTTGATTATCACAGATGTGAACACCCTGCCTTTGAATTAAGCCATGACATTTTCTTTTACTTGATTTTTGTCAATAAAAGTTGTACAGTGGTAGCATCAGAATATAATAAAAGTTACACAGTGGTAGCATCAGAATATAATAAAAGTTACACAGTGGTAGCATCAGAATATAATAAAAGCTACACAGTGGTAGCATCAGAATATAATAAAAGTTACACAGTGGTAGCATCTGAGTACATCTTATGGTCAGAGTATTCTGTAGAACCTTTGGAAATGAAGATGTATTTAAACATTGGAAGATATAAATGTTTTTTTGTCCTTATGGTACATGTATCAGAAATATATAATGACCCTTTTGCTATTACAGCTTCAAAGCTTTATTGTATGCCTCATGATCAGATGAACATTATAAGGTACCATATATACTCACTTAAAGTTGAATGCACAAACCCAGATCTGCCATTGCCTAAGGTGCAGGCACATCTGGTTCTATGCAGTTTGTTTGGAATAATCAGTAGAACAAAAGCATAAACCCTAATCTGCATGATGCATTAGCAGATCACTGTGTTGTGCAGTTGGACTCGACTTGTAAGCAAGTATATGTGGTAAAGTTCTTACTTTTCAACATTACAGCTGGAAAGCTCCATAAATTTACTGCGAGGAAAGGTTTATGAGGCAATGGACAACAGGAATCTGGCAATGGAATGTTTTAGGGAAGCCTTGCGGCAAGATGTGTACTGTTTTGAGGCTTTTGACTTTCTAGTCAATCACCACATGCTCTCTGCACAAGAAGGTACTTTTAATGTCCTGCCACAAAAAGTGCTAGTGTTAAGTTTGTCTATCCATTCATTCATCTAGCCCTCCCAGTTCTCTCACCTTTGTTAAATTTTGTATTTAGGTCAGTTTCTCGTACATTTTGGGCCATGGGGTAAAACAGCTTTGTGGGTGCAACTCCTTTCCATTGAAAATTAGGTCATTGTGATCTTTGATCTTGATTAAGTTTTGCACACAAGTCAGTTGTCCTTGAGTATGTCTTGAATAGTAACAATTCCCCATATCTTGATCATATTTGGAGGACAGAGATAAATAAGATGTCTTCCTGAGGCTGACAGATCAACCAAGGTGCAACTCAGAGTAGGACATATTTCCTTTACCATTACATCACTTTACACTGGGTCTTTATATTTTACTTGTAGGCATCGTCCACAAAAACCATGAAAATTGTACATTAGGAATTAAAAAGTAAATTTCCTGTGTGAAATTACTATGTTGGAAATTGAAAGTTGCATTGGGTGATGTTACAATAGCTTATGTACAATAAGTGACTCATAATGCCATGCAGTTGCATGTACACTGCATATTTTTTTTTTCATTTCAGAGCAGGAGCTCATTGAATCCCTCCTCTTTACCACACAGTGTCCAAAAGAGGAAGTAGAACTTTTAAAGTATCTCTATAATAGTAGATTGAAAAAGGTTAGTCTCGTTTGAACTCCACAGTTTTGTATTTTGCATATGAAATGGTTCATCTCGATTGAACTCCAGTTTTGCATTTTGCATATGAAAAAGGTTCGTCTTGATTGAACTCCACAGTTTTGTATTTTGCATATGAAAAAGTTTAGTCTTGATTGAACTCCACAGTTTTGTATTTTGCATATGAAAAAGGTTAGTCTCTATTGAATCCATTTTGTATTTTGCGTGTGAAAAAGGTTAGTCTCGATTGAACTCCACAGTTTTGTATTTTGCATATGGAAAAGGGTAGTCTCTATTGCATCCCACAGTTTTGTATTTTGCATATGAAAATGGTTAGTCTCGATTGAACTCCACAGTTTTATATTTTGCATATGAAAAAGGTTAGTCTCGATTGCACTCCACAGTTTTGTATTTTGCATATGAAAAAGGTTAGTCTCAATTGCACTCCACAGTTTTGTATTTTGCATATGAAAAAAGGTTAGTCGTGATTGAACTCCACAGTTTTGTATGTTGCATATGAAAAAGGTTAGTCTCGATTGAACTCCACAGTTTTGTATTTTGCATATGGAAAAGGGTAGTCTCTATTGCATCCCACAGTTTTGTATTTTGCATATGAAAAAGGTTAGTCTCGATTGAACTCCACAGTTTTATATTTTGCATATGAAAAAGGCTAGTCTCGATTGCACTTCACAGTTTTGTATTTGCATATGAAAAAGGTTAGTCTCGATTGCACTCCACAGTTTTGTATTTTGCGTATGAAAACAGGTTAGTCTTGATTGAACTCCACAGTTTTGTATGTTGCATATGAAAAAGGTTAGTCTCGATTGAACTCCACAGTTTTGTATTTTGCATAGGGGTGAATTTCAAAATAAAAAGTAATTCCTGATATTTGAACCATAGGAACATATACTATCTAAAGTAGAATTAAAGAATGCTTATGTTGGCACAAGTCAGTTTTGTTGAGTATGTGTTTAATTTAGATATTCAACGTAGCTTTAACAATTTTTCAGTCATATCACTACGATGTCTGCAGTGTGACAGTTTATAGTGATGTCTAGCACTGGGGCATCATGCCGCAGACACGTGGCATGACCCAGTCGCATTATCCTGACACCAGGCCGACCAGTCCTAACACTAGCCTCTTAATGCTGAGCGCCAATCGAGGCAGCTGTTAGTACCATTTTTTAAAGTCTTTGGTATGACTCGGCCGGGGTTCGAACGCACGACCTTCCACATCCAAGGCGGACGCTCTAACCGCTAGGCCACTGGAGTGGTCCAGTTTTGTGGAACATTTATTATGTATCAGATGCTGTATATAACTAGCTGAATATGATAACCATAGAGTTTGAATTCAAAAATGTAGTACCCTGAATCAGAAATACATAAATATGTGTGACATGACCAAAATGAAATTAAAAATTTCAGCTTGTAGTACCCTGAATCAAAAACACATAAATATGTGTCACATGACCAAAATGAAATTAAAAATTTCAGCTTGTAGTACCCTGAATCAAAAACACATAAATATGTGTCACATGACCACAATGAAATTAAAAATTTCAGCTTGTTGGATGTTCTTAAAATTTTCTTTAAAGTGAAAGGCAAATTCAGGTACTCAGATCTCCATATGAGTATAGTTATTTGAAAATTCATTTGTTGGAACAGGGATAGGACAGAATTTCAACTATTTAAAAAATATTTTAATAAATCATAAAGTGGATTTAAATGTGTGTGAATTCTCACTTAAACATACGAAAAAAACATAAACTATTCAGATAGAAAAGTGGGGCGGGTGTAAAATGAAGAAGGTCCTATTGTTCACCACAAAATTTGAACGAGAAGCAGATGACATACATTTGAGGAAGTAAAATTTTGTGAAAACTGCAACATAACTTGAGCCTTTCTACAGTTCATGCTTTCTGGAAAAGCATTTCAGAATTGTGCTTCTGTCATCTGTTTGTCTTCATCAATAGATCAGACTACATTCTTAAATTAAAAACCAGTTCTGGAGGAGCTACCTTGCAGTTTTTTTAAGTTGCTGTGATTTTTAACTTTTTATTTTTAAATTTTAGAGGACCAGTTAAAGCTTTAAAAATGTGCTTTGCTATTTTTTCTTTAAATACTGTTAAACCAAAACTTTCAAATCAGTTTAATTTCTTTTATGAATGAAAACTGTCCTCTTAAACTCAAAAGGAGATACTTTACCAAGAAAATGTTGATGAAATTTTGTGGCTCATACAATCTTGAAAAATCCTTGAATTTAAGGAACAATTTTTGAAAAAACTTTGAATGGAAAAATATTAGGTTTTATCTTGAATAGACCTTGAACTACTCCTTTGAATCTAAACCCATAACTGCTTAAATTTATCTGAGGGGATTAAGAAAATATTAAAACTAAATAAAATACATCACTTTTTAAATTTAAGATGTTTGTGTTATTTATATTTTTTTGCAAAACTATAAATAAATAAAAAGGGGACAAAACTGGGTGTATGAGATGTCACATGTGTCTGGTAGTAGACAGATGTAGCAGTGGCCCTTAGTTACAGTGGCACACTAAACACATTTGCAAAATAGATGACTAATTTAGAAAGGAATAGATGATCCAAATAGGATATGAACTATGTTTGAAGTTCAGAATGGGAGCATGAGCCACTTTCCCTTAGAAACGTGCAGCATGAAAATGTTTATAAGCTCTTACAATGTCACTGAAACAAAACTCTTCAAGGCTGTACAAACTATTATTTTAAGCCCACAATATCATTTTCACTTGCCAAAATAAAACAAAAAGACAAATTCGATCACAGGTAATTTGATTTATCTGTATTTTTTTCTTATTATTTGCAGTATGATAAGCCTAAAGATTTCCACATTCCTTCTCCTTTCTCCTGCCTCAGTGGAAATCTGGACCTGATAGTCAGCCTTGCAGAGAGACATTACTACAACTGTGATTTTAGAGAATGTTTTAATATAACATCAAGGTGAGTTCTAAGTGTATATCTAAATAAAATATAGTCAAACCTTTTTAACTATTTCAGAAATTTTATCCAGACACCCTGACAGACACATTTTTCGTCTCACCAGCGAAGTATAGGTAATACATAGGTGTCACTTTTCAGATTGCATTTTCACTGTTGGAGGTGTGGTGTAGGCATCAGGATTTGGCTTTTACATTTAGCTCAGTTTGTTTGATACTCTTGCATGTAGCTGTGAAATTTACTTGTCTACTTGCCAGGAATCAGCATGTCTTCTTCAAATATGTTACCCAATAGTAAAACCTTAGGAGAACTACTACTACCTCGCAAATCCAGCCCTCCCAGATACTACTTTTAGCTAAAAGAACTAACAGTTGTTTGCTGATCTATGTGGCGGTCGGGCAGATTGATCTCCCCTTAGGTATAAGACTTGGCGGCACAGAGATGCCATTTCCAGTTCCCTAAGGTATATCTGTTGGGGTGCAGCTTGAAATAGGGAAACAATCTCTCCCCCCCCCCTCCCGGCCACAAATCCAGTGGTAGTTGCGAAACTGTGTCTTAAGAAGCTGTCAATCGACCTGGAAGGGTGACCTTTTCAGTTGCAATTATAGGTCCTATTAGATGAAATGGATGCTTTGGGATGACAAATCACGGAGATAAAAGCTAGAGAATGTGGAATCCAATCTTCATCCCACAGCCTGAATGATGACAGCAAACAGTTCAAAGGTGTCTTGTCCAGCCAGTTTAATACCCAAGATAGGTTCTACTTTGGGCATAGGGCTCGTGATTTTGGCTGTGTATGCACAGAGGTGGTGAGAAGGTTGGATAAGTCCAGGGTTTGTCTGATATCCTCTCTATCATGAAGACAAAAGGCGTGGAGTGGTAACCTTTATCGTACTCTGTGCTAACTTTCTCCGAACGAAGAGATAGAGAAGGAAATTAGGTATCTGTGGTATAGATGCCTTGAGAAGCAGGATATGTTCATTTGCGCACCATTGGGTGAAAATATGCCATTTGTCTTCATATGATTTCATAGTGGAGGACTGTTGCACCTGAGTGACTCTCTCCACAGCTGGTTGCGAGAATTGTTTAAGTCTGAGGACCAGTTTCATATGGTCCAGACGTGCAGGTTTGGAGCTCCAGAAAAGGATGAAATAACTGCCATCATGGTTGTTTGAGTAGACGAAGGAAAACCCAATTTTCTGTGGGGTTTCCAATGCAAGATTGATGAGGTCATTGATCCACAACTCCTACCATCGGAGTAGTGTGATGTGGATGAGGCGACAGGCTCATTCCCTTCACATTAGGAATCAGAAGTGTTGGAGGATAGGTGTATGGATTCAGGTTGGTCCAATTCAACGATAGGACATTGACTGCCCAAGCTTTGGGTTCCAGGATGGGAGAGGCAAAGGATGGGAGTTTGGCATTCCACCTTGTCGTAAACAGACCCACCAATGGTCAGTCCCATCAGGTACAGATCTGAGTGAGAACTGAGGGATGGAGAATCCATTCCTTCTGTATTAGATGATTGTTTTATGACAGAGATTCGGCCAGTACGTTGAGGCATCCTGGAATATGGCAAACATGTATGTGGCTGTCTTTTGACAACACCACTTAAGAAAATCCCACACATGATGCCAAGGTCTGGGGACTGCGTTCCTCCTTGTTGTTGGCGATAAATCACCATTGTAGAGTTGTCAAACAGAATGAGAACTCCCATGCCAAGCAAATATTCCTGCCACCAGTGAAATGCTTTCATGATGGCCAACCTCTCCAGAGGACTTCATTGGTGCAGAAGAAATGGTAGCAATATAGTTGGAGGTGACCTAGGACCATGAGGTTAGCTGCAGCATTGAGCAAGCCTAGGCAAAGGGATTTACCATGCAGATAGAGTTGCCTCAAAAGTATATTGCTACAATGGGTCGTTTCAATGCCCGATCCTGAGGGAGACAAAATATTTTGCCTGTATATTGTACTCCATACCTAGGTGAACAAATTGTTGAGATGGTATTAGGTGGGATTCTTCCTTGTTGATGAAAAGTCCAGATTGGTAACAAGTAGGGGTGAAACGATTCATTGATATATCGATGCATCGATAGTTTTTGCTGCAACAATACACATATCAATACAAGAGACAGAGAATCGATACAAAACGATACTTGCTATATGCATGTTATTTTAGTCTTTAGCAGTCATGCATAATTAATAGTTGTCTTGTTAGTCTGTAAAATTATAATCTGTCTGAAGCATTTGCAGTCACAGGCACTCATATTTATTAGTAAAAACGAAAAAGACTATTTGAGAATACCCAGTCTCTATCAACAAGTTAGCACAAAATGACATGGTTCGTAATATGGCCCTATTCCATGTTAATCATCTTAACCCATGGGTATGTTCAGCATACATTCCAAATATGTTCCACATGTATAATGAAGTAGTTTACTGATCAGTTTAATAACCACTTTCATGTAAACATGGAATTGTATCTTGACTCCTTTGGTCGATTTGAAAGCTATGCAACTGGTTTTTTGCATGGTGAAATATGTTCCAATGAATTCTCATTTGTGGTTATTGTTCTGGTCCAGTTTCAACAATAACCACCAATCAGAAGTCAATGTAGCTTATTCTCTGCGTGACAAACAGGAAGTATTGGCAGAGCAACAGAGTCTTTGCAGGAAAGTCATTAGATATGTCAAGTACTTACGCGGAGGTGCTGTCAGGGTGTGCTATTGTGCAAATCGTGCAAAATTTGTACGAATTCACACGCTTGGAGAAAAGTAAAATGTGAGAACTCCGCAAAGTCGTTGAAAGTCTCACATGAAAATGTGCTCGGCAAAGTATACAATTTTTATTTAACGTTCTTATCATGACATGTGTTTTTCAGATTGCAGCTGTTCCACATCTGGGTTCTTCAAGCACAATATGCATGGTTGTGAAACTAAATTTGATTAGCACAACATGCCCAGGAATAAGCATAATGGCGTAGTTTGAAACCATTCATGAAGAAAGTTTTACAAATGCGTGTTTAAAATACAGGCTACCTAGTAAACCCATAATGTCTGCTTTCCAGCATGGTTCATTACGATTTTGTTCTGCAAATACTTGCTGATGATAGTGATGGTGACAATAATTTTTAAAGTTATGAAGTATATAAGATTATTGGAGCTGGTAAAGTGTTAATGGAGATACCAGTGAGTGATTTTGAGCCCGAAATGGTGTTAAATACGAGTCAGATGTACATGCTGGATGGCCAAAATATAGACAGCATGACCCTTTTAGTGGCAGGGATCGTCCTGGGCTTCGCCAATGTCGCAAATTGCGATTTTTTTCCCTTATTGGCGACAAAATATATCATCTGGCGATTTGTTTGGCGACAGCTTTTTGGCTCTTTAATTTGTACATACAATCATGGATTTGGAGTGGAGAAATTCGAAGGGACCACGAAAGGAAGCCACAAACGTGGATACACAATGCACTGGAATCTATCTGTTACATAAACAAATCCTTTGTTCATATTGACAAACCCATCTTTACAGTGCATTGTTACATCATAATCCACTTATGTTGACATCTGGCCGGAGTACTATATGATGTGATACACTCAATCATGCTACCGGACTATACCTACAATCGACCGACCTCTGAAGACACGAACAGAAACAACTACAAATAATTGAACGACGGCTAATCCTTCTGTTGTTTATTTTAAATATACCAATAAAATAGTTTTGCTGAAACTTCAGAGAAAATTGATTACCTTTGAAGTACCGATTGCTGTGTATAAATACAAAGCAAATGGAAAAAATCTCAATCAGAATTATATACTGTCAACAGTGCAACTTTATCATGGGTGAACGTAAGTTAGACGTTGCGTGTTCATCATCTCATCCTAAGAGTAAGTGAACAAAATTAACAGCATTTTGGATTCGTGCAAATTCATCAGACAATACAGTCAACTGAACCTGATGTTACACCTGACAGTCCAACATCATCTACATGTAGTGATGGTAGCAATGCTTCAAGTGCAACACCACATCATGATGAACGGGTCAAAAGTTCCCGAAAATTTCTCGACAGCTGGAAACTTGAGCGTCCGTGGCTGAGATATGATACAAAGTTAATGCAGATGTTCTGTGATACATGTATCAAGGCACAAGTCATCCATTCATTTACAACTGGCTGTGATATTTTGAAGAAGGAGTGTCTCATCAAACATGAATCCAGGCGGGGTAAGTAATATCTGTTAATTTTGTTCATTCATCTTTTACTTTTGCCATCAAATCCCGTGTTACAACTCCAGGGACTTAAACTACGCAACAAGAAATAGCAAAACAAACAAGTTTTACGTAATTGAAAATAATTTATTTCTCAAAATACAGGAGTGAAAGAATTAAATTCACTTACAGCATAGTGAATGAATTCCTATTTCCTAAAAGTCCTTTCAATTCCAATAGTTCCAAGAAATCCGAATACGTTCCAACGAAAAATGCCCCTTCTGTGTTTAAGTTTCAAAAGTACAGAAAGATTTCCAAAGAATTCAAATAGTCGCTGAATAAATTTATTTAATACTGTACAGTTATTCTAGTGTGTCATGCAAAAAATAAATCTTTTCACAAACCAAGCTGGGAGATTGAATCTGAAAACACGCAGATGGGGACCTACCATCGGGAATTTTTTTGCGGCATATTTAAGCATTGTCTTCACTAAATATTAACCGATTTTTCGGGTTCAATACACGTGAAATTCTCAAAGGACACACCGTTTCTCCCTGTGGAGTGCGTTATTCACACACCACCCCCCACACGTGCCCCATTTGATAGTCTGGTCAGCTGTGCCGAAACTGCACAATAAATGAAGGTTAGACTCAAGCCTCTTCGACAGACTTCAAAAGAAACCGCCTGTTCTACAGTGAGTAAAAGTACTAGCAATTGATTGACAAATAAACAATGCCCATTTTTGTTACAACTAGCAATGCCTAAAAATGGGTGTGAATTTATATTAACAGTTCAAATGTGGTCTCAAGCTACCATACATGTGATAACAATTTCCCACATTTTATATCCCACCTTATTTCCTTATTGTTAACTCATATAGACCTTCAGCACTGCTTACTAAACAACATATTTATTCCGAATTAGTTTTTTGGGGGCACATATGCTCCGTAATATGTTTCTTCATTCATTCTTTTAATTTCATGATGGTAATTAATGCTTATATATATGGTACATTAATGCCAGTTGTTGACTCATGTAAGTTTCATTGGTGGGAATAGAGATCCTAGTTTTCTTATCGAGAAAAAATCTACAGCATTCAGTGATCATTCTTGGGATTTAGGAAGCAATTCACTAAAAGCAAAGCATGTAAAGCGCGGCAAAAATAAATTTCTGAACTCCTGGTTGACGGAGATGTACTTTGTGAAGCTAGCCATAAAAAAAGGGGGGGGGCATTTAATTCCTAAATGCATGAAATCGACGGTCGCATTATACGTCACTTATCTTACATTGCAAAGTACGATCATAGGGTTTTAGTATTAAAAGGTCATTAGCTAAAGTTCCTTACAAAACTATTATTTGGAAAATAATATACATAATATAGATTTGTTAATACCTGATGTTTCTATTAAAAAAAAGAGAGAGAGAGATCGAGAGATCAGGAAAGTAGATATTTTACATTTGATAATGCATTTATTTCAGGTGACAACAGTCATACCTATGCACTAATGGTGATACGGGATGCAGAGACCATGGAAGAAGTGTAAAACAGTCATGTAATGATTTATTTTGTAATATTGTGGCTGTATTGCTTGTTGTCAATAAAGTAATAACTATCCAATTTTTTTTCAATTTTCATTCCAATTTACATTAACAGACTTGGAAAAATATTCACTACTTGTGCTGGCGACATTTTTTGAAAATTGGCGACAAAATATTGAGGTTGGCAATTTTTTTTGGTGACAACTTTTTGAAAGCCAGGACCATCCCAGAGTGGTATTTCGAAATTACGTGTACATAGTGTATAATACTGAACCTTATTAAAATACAGACAATTTAAAAGCATAATGTAATTTTCATTTTTTTTAATTAATCAGTTTCACCCTGCAGATTATATGCTACAAAACCATATACATGTATCCATATCAGGGTCAAGATAAATTGAATAAAATAAGGGTAACAAAATGACATTAAGAAGTAAAGATATTTATTTTAATACCTCTTTTTGCACAAGCATTGATGGACTAAATACTCTTATACCGCGTTATGGAACAGATAAGAAATTTGGCATAATAATCAGTAAACTACTGATTTAACAAAGGAAGTTTATGTTAGTGAAAAATCTTATTTTGGAGCAGATATGTCCAATAGATAATATCTGTGAGATCTGGAAAATTGTACTTAACAGTCACAAAGATCAATTTTCCAACACATTCAAGCTGACATAGCTAGCTATGTATATGTCCCTTCAGAAAGAAGGACATAACAATATTGATAAAAAGAAGAATCAGAGTATGCTCATAATAATTAACAGATTAATGCTTATACAACTTGAGGTGACATCTGTCAAAGATGTTGATTTCAGTAGAGCTCTAAGAAAGTGGAGCAGGAAGAAAGAGAGACATATTGAAGTTTAGATAAATATTGACCTTTGACCATTTCTTCCTCCCCCTCCTTATATCTTTGATAAAGGGTGTGTGTATCCCTTAAGATAAAATCCTGTCATCATCTCTCCCTAAATTGTACATGGGGAACAAATATAGAATTTCTCTTTTTATGCAGAGATGTTTAACCAGTGAATGAAGGTGCTGATGGAGTAAATGAAATTCGCATAGCATGAGATGTGGGGCAGATTTCAAACTGCTGAAGCTTATCACCTTGTGTAAGTTTAAAAAAATTGTAGAATAGGACTCCGTGTAGTCAATAGTTTTCCTTCTTCACTAAAAATACAAGTACCTGTGGCTGCAACAGTCTTTTGCATCTGCAGGAAGTAAAATGTGATAGATTTTGTTGGTATTCAACCTTGTTCCCGTGCCCAAATTTGTTCTAGAGGAGATTTTCTTTGCACGATGAAATTGCATTATTTCTTCTGTTTTGAAGATAACATCGTAATGTCTTCCACGTATAACTGAGACACGAAATTGGTAATAAGATGTTTTTGAAACATTCATGTTGTGCAAACTAAGGGAGTTAAATGGATCCACCATTAAATTGCCTAAAACGTTGGATAAAACTCACTACCACCAACAAGTAGTCTGTTTGAAACTATTTTCTCATCAATGAGAATTGGATAAAAATATATGATATCTATATGTCTATCTGTAGTCTGCGTACTGGAAATAGGACCAGAATGTCAATATTGATGAAAGGGCACCACCTACCTTCCAAAGATGGAAAGACCATCTAGTTCATATATGTATCGATATGAATAGTATCACAGACTGCGTATCATGCATCGTATCGATACACGGCACAGGTGTATCATTTCACCCCTAGAGCTACTCACTAATGTTGCTGCAGGATTTCATCCAGGTAACTTGATGTTGCCATATTAGAAATGGTCAGGATATGCACCATTACTCAATTTGTCAGATGAGTGAGGACCCAGGAGCTGATGTTGAGCCCCAATTGGAGTGCATGAATTGATATTTGATGTTGTAGGTGAATCACAGGAACATCCTGGGAGCCTTGTGAATAGAGACGTGAAGGTATGCACTTTCTAAGTCCACAGATATGGCAAAGTGTCCCTCATGGGTAGCATTCTAAAAGCGCTGTGGAGTTTACAGTAGGAACCAAGGAGCACGAATGAATGGATTGCCGGTGCTATAACTGAGAAATAAATACATAAATTTAAAGTGCTCATTTAATCAATAAATAAATTATGAAAGAAAGAGAGACTGATTGATTGATCGGCTTCTTTTTTTCATATGTGCTACAACGACTACAATCCATCATACAAAATACTTACAGTTGTTCATATGAATGATTATGTGAATTAGACAAGTTGACTGTATGCTGCATGCTTTTTTGTGATGCCTGAGTTGTAGTTGCTCATCAAGATAATTGCTGATGCATGAACTTTTCTTATACTGCTGGCAGTCAGTCCAAGCTAGCTCAAAGAATGTAACTTTCACCCAGTATAATCTAGTTTCTAGACATGGACAGCATTAGCATTTGAAGCAGATTTTAATAACAGTAACGAAAATTAAAAGGTAAAATTCATATATATATATATATAAAATCATTATTGTACTTCTCCTTTGACACCTTTGAAGAGAATGTTATGCCCTGTCACTATGTATTTATGCATGTATATATATGTATGCACATCACCCTCTCATTTTAATGTGCCTAGATAACTCATGAAACCAATTAAAATGCAAGGTAGGTGTGGATCCCATTTCTTCTTGTAAAAAATCCTCCCCCCCAGGACTTTATCTGCTGAATGTTAATAAACTTTTGATCAACATTGGCAAATTAACCTTAATACATTGCTCAATTTATTGTCAAAATTGTGGTTAATGCCAGGAAATATAAATCAGCATGATAATTTCATAACTTTTAATTAGATATATTTTATTTTGTAAAAAATGTTTTAAAAAAGGATTAACAAGACACTGTAAACAATATGCAGTAAAATATCAGTTAAAATGTTTGTAATGTTTGTAACCCAGGTATACAAATCTAGTCACCCAACTGAAGTTGAAGCTACCATCCAAGGTGTTGAGAGGTGCAATTCTGATGTGAAATCATGGATGACATGTAACAAGCTGCAGATGAATGATGATAAAACTGAAGTCATTCTGATTACAACACAAAGACTTTCTCATTCACATCGTTTACCTCAGACAATAAATATCAGCAACACCAACATTAAATTCACACAGTCAGTACGAAACCTAGGTGTTACTCTCGACAGTACTCTCTCATTGCACCAACATGTCATGAACATACGCAAGGCTGCATATCTTGAGCTGAGACGCATCAGCTCCATTCGCAAGTATCTTTCAGTTGATGCCACTAGAACACTTGTGTGTTCCTTAGTACTTTCAAGACTGGACTATTGTAACTCAATTCTGTCTGGTTCGTCTCAATATCTACTCCAGAAATTTCAAAAGTTCAAAACACAGCTTCTCGGATCATCCTTAGAGTACCATGGTCAGAGCATGCCTCATCCCTGCTCTCTACATTACACTGGCTATCCATACAATCCAGAATTAAACACAAAATTTGTTCTCTGTGCTATGTTTCACTGACGGGCTCCAGTCTAACATACCTATCTGACCTCACCCATGTGTACACACCAGCAAGATACTTACGCTCCTGTTCTGATACTGGTATTCTCATTATTCCCACTATGAAAATGAAATCATATGGACAATGTTCTTTTGCATACCAGGGCCCAGCAACGTGGAATGAATTGCCCACTGAACTTAGACACAAAGACACAGTGATCTCATTCAAGAGCGCTCTTAAAACTCACCTATTTCAACTGCAAGAACAGACTTAAAGACCTAATAATGTTTCCTTACCTTTAATATTTACAGCATGGTTTTTTTTTTCTTCTAATTTCGTGGTGTTTATTTTTATTTTTGTAATCATATCATTATATATGTTTTTTAAGTGTTGTCAAATGTCGTAAAGCTTCTAAAGATTAGGCGCTATACAAAGACCTCATTATTATTATTATTATTAATACCAACTGGTGGCACCACTTAAAAAAAAACACATGCCAACTAAATAAGACTTGTCAATTGAAATTTTCATTTCAGTTTTATGTTTTAATTTTGTTTTAGTGTAATCATTATAATTCAATATGCCTTCTTGTATTCAGATGTGAAAAGTGTTAATTAACCATCACAGCAGTGCCCATGAGCATTTTTGTTCCTAATTAAGTTCTGATCGTGATTTTATCTCTGGTTTGCAGGAGTGTTTATAAAACAATTATTCATCTGTTTATCCTCAACACCCCACTTCTCACTGTTGTTGTCCACCATTTCTTAATAATTTTTCATAGGTCCTTTTGGTAACCCATGCCTTCACTTGTGCTATGTTCAGTTTTTTCTTTTTACTGTGTTGTGTGTTAAGTTATCAAGGGAGATTTGTATATGACATAATTTTATGTTTACAGAACACAGGCTATATTGTGCAGATTGAAGTTACATTTTAAGTTTTAAAAAAGATCAAAAGTAACATACAAAGGTAGAAATTTGCAAAACACTTTCGCTAGAAAAGGGGTCAACATTTTGTTACTAAGGTCACTTTAGTCTGAATTAACTTTCAGTTTTATAATTAATGTTTACAGTCGCTGCTAGAGACCACAGAAAATTTTGTAGAGGTCAGCAATGTCATGGTTGATTACACTCTGGTTAATTGGTACAGTTGTTACAGATGAATAATTGATATTTGTTCATGTCATTAATATCTGTGTATCAATTTTTTTATGCGGATTATATGTATTTTTCAGGGTTTTAGAAAAAGACCCATATAATTCACTTTGCCTGCCATTACACATAGCTGTACTTGTGGAACTGAAGAGATCAAATGGTAAGTTGCAGCTGCTTCAGTAGCTGTTTGATTCATACCATCATGTATGTAACAGGTATATTTTTTGAAAGATGTCGATACTAGTGATATTATAGTGAACCTTAATTTGTATCATGAGATTACCATTTTCAATAGTATGTTTTAGTAATTTATTTAGATCAGTAACATTTGGCAATCAGTATATATTTCATTGGTTGTTTTTGTGTTTTTAAATTTAACTGTTCTCTACAGAGCACACTGCAGACATATACCAGGCCATGTACCATCCCCATGGTTACAGCATTTGGAAAATTCCATTGTTATTTCCATGGACTGTTGTCTTTGGACTGTTGTTATTTGTATCTGATTTACATAAATTTATTGAAAGGCACTAATGTTGATGATACATCTGATTAAACATGCTACTCTGTATTAGTGATCAGTATTGCATTAAATTAGAAATGGATTTACTGAGGACTGGGAGGGTGTTGCAGATTTTATACAGTTTTACCAGTCTGTAATATTTGCTACTATTTTCATTGGACCAAATCAATCACACATCATGATTGAGATATGTTAATATTACTAGAGTTCACTGATCTGCCATTGTGTAATGGAATGACAGATTGGGGTCTGTCTGTGTTCTCATTAGTAGAAAGAACAGGGTTGATACTGATGTATGAGTGCCTTATGGACTAGTTTAGACGTGAATCTTGCTCAATCTTGATGTATATTTTAACTGGAAAATTTTTCATCATCTTCTCAAAAGCTGATTTTTTAAAACCTCAAAATCAACATAGGACATAAAATTGAAGGATTCCTGAATTGTTCTGTCCACTACCACCAAATGCACCAGACATTTCACATGCCTTCAAGATTGGAGCAAAGTGGCAGGTCGGTATTGTGTTAGGTGGAAAGTGCATAATGGGTAGGTGGCAAGTGGATATTGGGGTAAGTGGCAAGTGGGTATTGTGTTAGGTGGAAAGTGGATATTGGAGTAGGTGGCAGGTGGTTATTGGGGTGAGTGGCAAGTGGGTAATGGGATAGGTGGCAAGCGATTATTGTGTTAGGTGGCAGATGGGTGATGGGGTAGGTCATCTCTAGGTTTCTTATAAGCCGGTTTTGTTGAGCTTCACCTTTCAGAAGCTGAACATAGCAATCACTTTCCATTCATGTGTCCACCTTGGATGCAGGAGATCACAGGTTTGAACACCAGCTGAGTCATACCAAAGATTTATAAAAATGGTACTTGCAGCTGCCTTTCTTGGCACTAAACGTTAAGAGGTTAGTGTTAGGGCTGGTCAGGCCTGCTTTGAGGATAATGTGACTGGGTGGGACATGATGCCACATGTCTGCAACATAATGCCCCTGTGCTAGACATCACCATAAACTGCCACACTGAAGACATTGTAGCAATGTGACTCAAATTGTTAAAGCTATGTTAAAAATATTTTTTAAAAACCACAGCAAACACATGCATTCAGGTGTGCATCTAATCCATACATCCATTTGACCATCCAAACCCTAGATTAAAATCAATGTAAAAGTTTTTAACTAATTTCAGTATGATTTTGTCTCTTAAACCAATTTTTGAACATGAGATATTTAGAATTAATACTGCTGTTGTAGCCAAATAAAGATGGCAGATGCTTAGAATTATTAATACTCACAAAGCCCCATAAAGGTGCCCGACACGTAGAATTATAAATGCTTAGAGAAGCCCCATAAAGGGGCCAGATATTTAGAATTAAAAATGCTTACAGAAGCCACATAAGGATGCCAGGGTTTAGTGTTCTAATTTCTGTAGGTTTGTGAGATTTCTGCAAACCACACATTTTAATACTCAGCATAACCTGTCTTTCCTTTGAATACCCTTTTGGTAAAAGGAATTTCAACTTATTTTAAGTATCAGCATAAATGTAATGTTTTGGAAAATCCATGAAATACGTACATAAAATTCACAATAATTACTTTTAGGTTGTAAACTGGTCTTCTCTGAAATTGTGAGAAAATTCACTTCAGAGGAGTAATAAAAGGAAATATGTATATATTTATTCATTTGATTTAAAACTGCATACTGGAGACCAATGACCGGTATAGAACATATATCAAATTCTCATGTAATCTGTACCATATAAAAATTCATTTCAGATTTTAGAAATATTTTCTCTTAGGATACCATATAGAGCAGCCCTGGATATTATTGATACCATACCATGAATTGATTGCACCCATCACCTTTTTCTTTATTGCAACTGTCACTCAGTATGAAGTATGTAACACATATCAGGTTGCCAGAGTTGCCTCTCCTGATTGAGGGGAGATGTTGATTTTTTTCTGTATCCAGTCTAATGAATTTAACTGTATGACAAATATTTCCTCCTTTTTATATTTAATTAGTCCATATTGTTTTAATTTTGGTGTCCCTTTAATTTTTAGCTCAACTGGTCATTGACTAGAAGAGCTTATGGGATGGTCTCATGTCCATCCATCAGTTGTACATCTGTCTGTTAGCACCAGTTTGTTATTGCTTCTTCTTTTGAATTATCTGGAGGATTGCTATGAAACTTTACACATACACATTCATGCAATGTTCTGGTTGGTTTTAATTGAAAAAAATTCTTCTCAGATATATAATATGGTTGCCAAAGTAGCCATCTTGAAAATCTTGTTATTGCCACTCATCCTGAATGGATTGTCATATTGACATGGCGTTTTCACTAAAAACTTATTAGGATGTTTGGTTGGTCTGAAGTGAAAATGGTGCTGATGTTCAGTATAGCTATCACAGTGGCTATCTGGAAGATCTTGTTATTGCTACTCCTCCAGAATGAATGGACATAACATGGAGTTTCCACCAAAAAACTTCTTGTGATGTTTAGGTGGCTGTCGTGAAAATTGTGCACTCAGCATTCAACCTGGTCGCCACAGTGGCCATCTTGAAAATCTTGTTATTGGGTTAGTTATCCTCTAAAATGGAAATTCATATCAACACTGGTTTTCCATTAGAAGACTTCTTATGATGCTTTGTTGGTCCTAAATGAGAATGGTGCTGGTTTGACATTCAGTATGTTTACCAGAGCAGCTGAATCATAGAACATCAGGAAGAACAAATCATACAACCACATTATGCCATTTAATAGATTCACCTCACTGTTCTGTCAGACAGTAAATAGTATGATGGTATTAAATTATTTGTGTAGTTGGCTGGGACTGGAATTGAGTATTCTTCCTGTGCTTTCTGTTGAGAGCTTGCATATTCACAGTTGTAGTAGACAGGTTGTGGTCTCTTTCTTCAGTGACAGTAATTAATGGATTCTATATAATGAGCATAAAGACATTTAATTTTTATTTATTATTCAGTTTATGTATCAGTTCAAAAAATTAGGATCTTCCAGTAAGAAAGAAACACTTTAATACAATTGAGTGTGCTGAGAAAGACAAAGGAGGCCTTCTCACTGAAGGAAATACTGAAATGTTTCATTGCACATTATTCATGAAATTTTGCAGTTTTTGGTAATATTTATTTCAATGGTTATAATAAACTTTGATAGGATTTATTTCCATGGTCTAAATCTCAGACTGCAAAATCCAACAAATGTCTCTACTTCAGAAATAACTGAAATGTTATATTAGCAATGAAGCATGATGGGAAGTGTTTAATCAGAGTTTTCAAAAGGTGTATTAGCATTGAATAATGATGGGAGGTGTTCCATTAGAAGTCACAAATGGTATATTAGCACTGGATGATGATGGAAGGTGTTTCATTAGAACTCACAAATGGTGTATTAGCATTGGATGATGATAGGAAGTGTTTCATTAGAACTCACAAATGGTGTATTAGCATTGGATAATCATGATGGGAAGTGTTTCACCAGAACTTACATATGATGTATTAGCTTACAAATAGTACAGTTTGCATCTTTTCTTTGTTGTGGTTGATACAGTATGTATTCCATTAATTCAAGCATTTTTATCTAAGTTTATTCAAATTGCTTTGAAGAGATTCTTAGAATTGATAACTCTAATTTCAGCCTTGTTTTACTTGGCACACAAGCTTGTAGACATGTATCCAGACAAACCCGTAAGTATATCACCTATGAATGTAATCAAATTTTATGTTCCATGTGTGATATCTTTCTTCTTTTGTCTTACTTAGCTTTATGCTTCCATCATGTCCTGTCACGTCACATGTTTCACACATTTTGTTCCCCTCAGTAACTTCTGAAGTAATTTATGGATTGAAACCAAATTGTTGTGAAGCTGTAAATTAAGATCTTGGTCAAGTCCAGCCTTAACCATTTTGTGGCCAATTCTTACAGAATTATGGCTCAAGTTTGACTCAGAACTTTACCCTCAATTTGCATTATATTGGCAGGGACATCCAAATCATCTGGACACATTTCTAATTTAGCTAATGTGTTCTGAATATGTGCATTTAAATAGACAAATGAAATTGTTTACATGTGTGAAGTTACAACTTTTATAATTCATTTGCAAAGTTCAATAATTATTATGCTCTTTTGCTAATTTGTACATTGTTTAACTTAGATGCCTTGGTGAACAGGTGCACAATGAATTGGAAGTATTATTAATATTAGTAATATTATTATTATTATTATACAATGTAGATAGTTGGATTGATGGACAGATGGACAGTAAATTAGAACCATTGTCAAAATTACAATTCCTAATGAAGTTATCCTGGTACACAAGTTGATAAATTCACTGACTAACTAGTGGACAGAGCTTGGCAATGTTGTTGGATAACAATAACAGTGACTCTTTCGCTGCATTGTCGTCTCAGTTCTCTCACTTGCTGAGTAATATTTGTAGAAAAAAAATGACTAGACATATTGTAAATTTTATTGAGGTAATTTTATAAAGGGTTTTTATTTGCTGTGTTTATAAGTATTATTCAGTTTTCTGTGAAAATAATATACAGGAAAAACTTGTAAAGAAACAGTTCTATTAAAAGAAATTATGTCTGACAGGAGCATAAAATTATAGCAATTAGAATGTCATACAAATTAATTCAGTTAATATAATGATGTCCAGCTGAGCAGTATACACTTGTAACACCATCAAAATGTTATAAGATCAGTATACCATTAAAATGTCATAGGATTAGCACACCTTATAATGGTGTATGATCAGCACACCATTAAAATATCATAAATTCGGCACACCTTATAATGGTGTATGATCAGCACACCATTTAAATGTCATAACATCACACCATTAAAATGTCATAAGATTGGCACACCCTATAATGGTGTATGATCAGCACACCATTTAAATGTCATAACATCACACCATTAAAATGTCATAAGATTGGCACACCTTATAATGGTGTATGATCAGCTCACCATTAAAATGTTCTGAATACAGCACACCACTGGGTCATAAGATAGGCACAACATCAAAATGTTGTAAGATTGGCACTATTAAAATGTATGATAGGCACACTGTTAAAATGTTGCAAGTTTGGCACACTACAAAAATGTTATAAGATTGGCACCAATAAAATGGTGTAAGATCAGCACACCAATGGTATAAGATTGACACAACATTAAGCACACCATTGAAATGTCGTAAGATCATCACAACATTGAAGTGTCAAAAGAACGGTACACAATTAAAATGTACGATCAGCATACCATTAAAGTGTTGTATGGTCAGTACACTTTTAAAAATGCCATAAGATCATCACAACGTTGAAGTGTCAAAAGAACAGTACACAGTTAAAATGTATGATCAGCATACCATTAAAGTGTTGTAAGGTCAGTACACTTTAAAAATGCCATAAGATCATCACAACATTGAAGTTTCAAAAGAACAGTACACAATTAAAATATACGATCAGCATGCCATTAAAGTGTTGTAAGGTCAGTACACTTTAAAAATGTCATAAGATCATCACAACATTGAAGTGTCAAAAGAACAGTACACAATTAAAATGTACGATCAGCATAACATTAAAGTGTTGTAAGGTCAGTACACTTTAAAAATGCCATAAGATCATCACAACATTGAAGTGTCAAAAGAACAGTACACAATTAAAATGTACAATCAGCATACCATTAAAGTATTGTAAGATCAGGACACTTTAAAAATATCATAAGATCAGCACATTATTTATTCATAAGATTGGCACACCATTAAAATGTTTTAGATCAGTACACCATTAAAATGTCTATTAAAAATCAACACACCATTAAAATGTTTTAGATCGGTTCACCATTAAAATGTCTATTAAAAATCAACACACCATTAAAATGTTTTAGATCAGTACACCTTTAAAATGTCTATTAAAAATCAACACATCATTAAAATATAATATCAGCAATTTGAAATTTTGAAATAGCAAGCTGTCCACTATATTATCCTTGATGAATATGGCCTTAATAGATTTGGATACATTTTTTACTATAATTTTAATGAGTTCACAGTCCCATTTTAGCACGTTTGACCATAAGGCCAAGTGAACTTATGGTGTGACACTAGATATGGTGTGTCTTCATTTAACATTTGTTGTTTGAACTTCTTAAAAGCCTCAATTCCATTTTCATCCATATTTGGCATAGGGCATCCTTGCATAAAGAGCTTTCTAAGTTTTTGTAAATTATGCCTGTCTGCCATCAAATATTGCCACCAGTACAAAAATGACAAAAGAACGCTCGTAAATGACTTCTCATCAATCTCTTGTCAGCATGTGACAAAATTTGATAGAACTCAGGCATAAAGAACTTATAAAAATTATGCCAGTCAGCCTCAAATTGACAGCTTAACTAAAAGTAGTAAACATTTAGATGACATCTTCTCAAAGAGTGCTCAGCAAATTGGACCAGATTTGATACTGAGCACTCTGGCATAAAGGGCATTAAAGTTTGTACAAATGATACCAGTCTGCCATCAGATATGACTAGAATAAACATTAAATGACTTCTCAGAAACTGCTCAGCAGAATTTGACCAATTTGACAATGTGCATCTTACTTTGAAGGCATTTAAAATTTATACAAGTGATGCTAGAAGACCATCAAATATGGATGTGTTACTAAAACTAAAAATGTACACAGCTTTATTTACCCCTTCCCTCCCCCCTCAACAGAATTTGACCAACTTGGACAGAAAGCATTCTGGCATGGTGGCATTATTAATTAAATGATATTGATGTGCCATCAGACGTGAACTAAGATCCAAGAAAAAGAGAAACCTTGAAATAATTGTTTGTGTTGGAAGAAATTTCAACAGAATGCATACTGTTTACCCGTATTTCTTGGCCAATTATTCTTTGGCTTGGCTATTAGATTGATATCAGAAGGTGAGTGATCTCAGGCCTGCTTGGGTCTCTTGCTTTTCACGAAGCATTTCAAATAGGTATTTGTCAGTGAGTACAATGTGAAAAGAGCACATATGAATAAATTAAAGTGAATTTCAACAAAACATTTACATAATTCAAAAAACATTATCGTAGCTCTGCTTAATAATTTTTTAATGAGTAAGCCAAAGATTTTATACACTTATTGAATGTAAGTCTTACCTGTGTTTGGCGTGATACTTTTCAAAATTGATGGTGGAAAATCCCCATTGCACTCATATTACTTCACCTCTTTATAAAATATCTTCTGCTTCCAGGTCTCTTGGTTTGCAGTAGGGTGTTATTATTTGTTAATTAAAAAAAATGACCCAACAAGGAGATATCTCAGGTATGTATTGATATAGCCTCAAGTACCTTAAATGAAACATGGTTACTGTTAAATGCCAGAGTGTCATAGTCACGTTAGGTTCATAAAAAGAAAAGATAAAAGAACTTATCTTAAGGTCCAACTAATTGCCACATTTTATTGAAGGAATTCAATGGAATCTCCATTTGTATGAGTGGAAAAGCTTCTTTGAACTACCACTCTTTGGATAGGTAGCCTTGTGAATCTCATAGATTTCTGTATAGGTAGCCTTGTGAATTCTCATAATACATTTTTTATTGGGTGCCCTGTGAATTCTCAGATTATGTGATTGGTAGCCTTGAGAATTGTCATAGATTTTTATTTATAGCCAGCCCTGTGAATTGTCTTAGATTTTGCAATTGGTAGCCTTGTGAATCCTCATAGATTTTGTGATTGGTAGCCCTGTGAATTCTCATAGACTTTGTGATTAGTTGCCTTGTGAATTCTCATGGATTTTGTGATTGTAGCCCTGTGAAATCTCTTAGAATTTTTGATGGGTAGCCTTGTGAATTCTCATAGAACTTCTGATAGGTAGCCCTGTGAATTATGATAAATTGTTTGATAGGCAGCCTTGTGAATTCCCCCAGATTTTGTTTTGTTTGGTAGACCTGTGAATTCTTTTGATAGGTAAACCTTGTAGATTCTCCTAAATGTTTTGGTTTCTTAAGTCTCACGTGATTAATAAAGCATGTCAAGAATATTTAAATGTTCTTTTATACTTTTAAATGGAGGTATCTCGGAAGTGATTTTGGTTCTAAATTATTTAAAATTATTTTAAATACTTTGATGTTGAATAATGTCAAAACATTTCAGTAGGTGCAATTTACTTTTATACTTTTAAATGGAAGTATTTCCAAAGTGGCATAGATTCTAAATTATTTTCAGTTTTATTAAATGCTTAGATATTGAATAATCTTATAGCGTTAGTTTCAATGTACTTGACTTTGGTCAGAAAAGTTCCCTTTCTTGTAACTTTATTTTTGCATAAGCATTTTACTATATTACTTCGTTGTTTTGCAGCAAAGCCACAACACTTGATCGATTGTATGGGCCAGCTTGGCTGGCTTTTGGACATTCTTTTGCCGAAGAGAATGAGCATGATCAAGCCATGGCTGCTTACTTCACAGCATCACAGCTTATGAAAGGGTGAGGTGATTATGCTTTATATTACAACAACAGTACACAGCAAAAATTAATACACTGTGCAGAAGGTGAAAAATCTTTTTTTAAAAATTGAATATACACCACTCCCTCGATAACTTGTGCACAACGGGGTCCACAAACATAGACCGTGCTATAAGCAAGGGCGCGAGTTACCGAGGGACCTCCAAAAATTTTAAAAAATTGCTTGGACGTCGAGAAAACAGCGGGTGGGGTGGGTGTCTTGCTTAGGGAATTTCGCTGTTTAATGACTGAATCCTCATTTTACATTCACGTCGATAATAGCTTTTAATAATGCACTTTTTCTAATGAAGTTGTTCGTTATTCTGTTTAAATAACGTTTATTTTCAAAATGTCCAACATGTGAAAGATCGTTCCAACTGGTTTCAAGAACCATTACATTTACACAAAAACACGTGTGTATCACGTCACAGCTTTTTGTTTTCTTGATGAGTCTGGTTCCCGGAGTGGTATGGCATTGTATCCTGCCAAATCGGGAGTGAAAAGAGCAGGGGACTAGACTAACTGTTGATACACCACCAAACAAGATTCCTTTTGTTCAAAAGGCAAACAAAATTTTCGTGAGACAATCGTCTACGTCGAATCTCAATTTTTGTGCTGTTCAATTAGTACAGTATTGATATTGTGATTTCATTGGAAGTAATAATGAAACTTTTTATCATTCTTGAGGATATCTCAAAGTGCCAGTTCAAGAATTCTCTGAAACTCGCTTGCCCACAATGGTCCGTATCTGAAACCAAGCTCTTTATTTTATGAAGAATAGTATTCTTTTCGCTTGGATGCCGTGCAGTTTTTGATCACAGTTACCAGTGAGTCGGTTAATTTAAGGTAGTTTATGTTACATACACAATAACATTTACAACGGTGTTCAGTTGATCAACTGAAGTGAGTTCACCCGACATATGATTGGGGCAGCAAGATTTTAAGTTTGTAGGATTTTCGTGCCTTTTAACTTTTCTTTTATTTCACCTCCATTATTTGATTCAAAAGACATAATTAACATGATAATACAAAAGAGGCCAGCTTTTAATTCAGTGCAACAATGCAACAAATACTTCTGCAAGTCAGTTATCAAAACACGGTCGGCACCTAAATAGGTTCTCAGAGAAATGCTCGCGAACATAGCTGTTACAGTAGATTGACACATTTTACGTTTAATTACAAGAGGACACATTGCATTTATGATGATTACACTTAAAAGGAACTAGAAGATAGAACTAGAACACAAATTTCAATTGATAAAAAAATTATTTAATTTGTATTTATTTATTGAAGTACTGCCTTCACTCGGTGTAAGTGACATTTTCATTGATCAAAATTTCCTTACATATCGTTAATTGCAGTGTGCTAGGAATGTCACTTGGAAAGAAAATGTAAAAAAATCGTATGACTTATTTTAAAATTTTGGTATTTCATAATGTTGATTAAAATTTCCAGGTCCTATCTACCGTTTTTGACGATAAAACAAGCAATATATCAAAGGATTTGTAGCTAATTTTTATCACGATTTCCATAAAGTTCATAAAATAGGGATCTATTTTTGGGGTAATTTCTGGTTTTAAAAAATGGGATCCATGCCTGACCCCACATTATAAGCGGGTTTGCGAGTTATCAGGGCGCGAGTTATAGAGGGAGTGGTGTACTTTATAATCTTTCAAGTAAGGCAACTTGCATTCCAAATATGCTCAATTTAGGTCCCTTTGACCTGGCCTTGAATTCATACAAATTGTCTTGTTAGTTTTACCCAAAAAAGTAAAGGAATAAAGTATAGTATCTTAAAATTAATAACTAGTACTTTGATTATTGTCTCTAGTTTTGGAGATATTTATTATGCTAATTTAATTTCACAACATGGGATTGTTCTTGCATATTAACAGAAAATGCAGGAGTTTGCATAGTATGCACGATGTTCTGTCTTACTGATACTTAAAGATTTTTGCTGGTAGCAAAATCATATTTACTGCCTAGCTTGAGATGGCATCTATTTGTTTATTGTTACATGATTATTATGATGTTATTTATTTAAAGCTGGACAGCATAGTGCAGAGTAATTTACCAGTCAAATCGACTCAGAGACTACACTTTTCATTGATGTATAAAGTAGTATAGCAGTGAGATCGACTCAGACTACACTTTTCATTGATGTATAAAGTAATATTGATGTGAAATCCACTCAGAGACTACACTTTTCATTGATGTATAAAGTAATATAGATGTGAGGTCCAATCAGATACTTCAATTTTTCTTGATAAATAAAGTAATATAGAAGTGAGATCAACATTTAGACTACTTATTCTTGATGTATAAAGTTGTATAGCAGTGGATCCTTTCAATAACTATACTTTCTCGATGTATGAAGTAATACAGCAATGAGATCCACACATTTACTACTTTTTCATGATGTATAAAGTTGTATCAATGACATCCACTCAATAACTATACTTTTTCTTGATGTATAAAGTAATACAGCAATGAGATCCACACATTTACTACTTTTTCATGATGTATAAAGTTGTATCAACGAGATCCACTCAATAACTATACTTTTTCTTGATGTATATAAGTAATATAGCAGCGAGATCCACTATGTGACAACATTGACCATCATGTATAAAGGAAGAAGAATATATGCTATTTTAGGAACAGATATTTGAGGGTTTTAAATCTCTAAATAAAGTTATGATACAATTATGTGAATGTTTTCCCCCATCACATTAACATTAGGGGATATAAGCCTGCTACCTCCTGAATCCTGCCCCATTAAAAGACTAAAATGTGTCATGGGCAAAGGGCAGTAACTCTTACCCATTACCTCCCCTTGCAACTGATAGGTGTTGCCAGTTTTAAGCTTCACTTCCATATACAGCATAGTACAGAATAAGCCCCCCACGAAACCATTCAGCCAGCCCAACTGTTAAACTTGCAGATTGGAACCGGGACAGAAACAGAAATTCCATCCATTTTTCTGGCATGACCAGTACCAAAGCTGACAGGGCCCCGAGTGGCCGAGTGATCTAAAGCGCTTACCATTACGGATCACTGCCATCTCACCTATGTGTGGGTTCGAGTCTTGGGTTTGGCCAACGTGGGTATGTGAGAAAGCTTTCCAGTAGCTTCTCATGGGTCAGTGGTTCTGTCTGAAGTTTTCCCAGGTTCTTCCTCCACCATTTATACTGTCTGCCATGTATAGCCTATCTTGTGCTGAAAAATGGCATTAAACCCTACAACAACAACAACCAAAGCAGACCAGACAGGCTTCCATACATCCAAACAACTGGGCCATCTATTCTCCCAGTTATCCAGCCATCTGTCAAGGTGCAATACAATCACCTGGCAAAGCTGGCTTTCTCTATTTTCACTGCTTACTGCATGGTGTTAGCAGTGGATTATTTAGGTACGATGGCATAATCATCAGGGCATGGTTTATCCCAAAATGAAAGCAGGCTAGAACCAGGAGTATTCACAGAGCGAGTGTGAAGATGCTTCTGAGTAACAGCTGTACTATGATCCAGCCATGGAGAGGATGGAATATAGTTTTATGGATGCCACCGAGGAGATATACTGAGTGTTGCTGCCTTTGGAATACCCTCTATCATCATGCATGACTATAGTCGAATTATCAGTTGACAGTGATGATGAGCAAGAGTCTCCATCAGTTTGCTTGCTTCCCCAGACAGCAAAACTCAAGCTTACCGTTGGGTTATCCAGCATGTTCTGGTACGGGACACATTCCACCTGCCTACCATACTGAACTCTCATCATTTTTTAAGGTAGAAAAGAATGTATTTCTCACCACATTGCAGCATATATCAAAATGTTGTTGCAGCATCTTTGATGTTGGATCTGGCCTCATTGGTTATTTTCTGACTAGTGGAAAATTCAGCCAAACAACACATTTGGATTTGATGGCCCAGTTACTCAGGTCATTAACAGAGCAGCTATTGTATTTGCTGCCTCTACCAATCTTGAATTAATATATCATATGCATGTTTGCATGCCACATTGCTAAAACTGCAACATGCCTTGGCTTTAAGGATGACTCCATTTGGTTCACCATTGCTCTTTGGAGCAAAATTGAAGAAGTTTGGAGGCAGGTAGCTCAGAAACTGCCACTGCAACTGAGCCTCTGTCCTAACCACAATGGAGGGACAAGGGGTAAAAGGGATCTTTTATGTCCCAAGGGTTGTTAAAATCTCAACCGTATGTCAGCAGACTACAGCCAAACTAGTCTAGGAAGCAAACTTACAAGGGAGGTAAGAAACCAAGTTTTTCTACCCCAAACCTCCTGATTTGCAATGCTGACTTAACACATGTTCTGCCTGTAGACAGGCTACCGGTGGCTGCCAGATTCCTGCAGTTGCAATCGCATTGGATCAACCTATATCTGCAAAATCAGATAGGTGACCCAAGTCATTGGGGGGTGAGGGGCTTCAGATTTCTTATATCCAAACCCCCCTTCTTTCTTCCTCAGCCATTCTAACAGATTTGCCATCAGATTGGTAGAAGGACCATCTTCTTCAGCAGGATACACAGTCTCTGATCAGCAAATGAGCAATGGAGATTGTATGATAACAACAATCTCTGGGGCCTTATCAAAAATGCTAACAACAAGTTGAGGCTCATCGTAGACCTAAGTCAGCTCAACAAATTCATTCCTTCACCAGGGTTCAAGATGGAGATGTTGAGATCTAGCCAACTCATCATCCATAGGGACAAGTATGCCATCAATCTCAATCACACAGATGCCTACTCACCCAGCATTGCAATCATTTCTTCTGTTTGCTCCCCGGAACAAAGTTTACCAATTTCAAGTCCTTCCTTATTGTCTAAATATCAGTCCTTGGGTCTTTACCAAAGTTATAGATTGCATTATGACCCAGTTTTGGTCAACATCCTCTTGGCAATGGTAGCATATCAGGATGGAGTTTATAACCAGTCTCATTCTTGTATATCTTCCTCATGTCCACATCATATGGATCGTCAAACTCATATAGAGTTTATTTATAACAGGATGTTAATTTCAGTAAGACAGTTCTTGCAACTCCTCAGGTTACTCAGTTCACCAGTGAATCTGATTTGGCTGGACTGCCTTTACATGTGCCAATTACAAACGACTGCTGGCTCAATGGTGTCCCTTTTCCAATACATTCAACCAGAAGGTCAATATCGCCAGTGAGGTACAACTCATTCTTGTGTCAGTCATGTAACCATGGTTGACTCAGGAATTGTTCTGGAGAAACTCCAGTCTGAAATGATGGTGTGCACAGATGTCAGTACATTCTGTTAGGCAGCCCAGTTGTTGCTGGGCTTCAGTAGGGTGAGTAGCACATAGGGATCAGTGAAATGGCTTCTTCACATCAACATTCTAGAAATGAAAGCTATCATAAACACCTTTCAGTTTGTCAGTCAGCCCTGATTATGTTGGACAACTCTGTAGTGGTGACTTACCTCCTCAAACAAAGGAGCACCAATCATCTGACCTGTGCATGTTGGTTTGGCAGTTTCTTCATTGATGTTATTAAATCAGACACATTCTTGGCAGAATAAATATTCTTGCAGATGTTCTGTCCTGATAGGGTCAGGTTATTCAAACAGAATGTGCCCCTTCTTTCATTGGTTTTTCATTAGATTTGTGCACTTTTGGGGTGTCCATTAATCAACCTATTTACATGGTGGAACAACAAGCTGCCCCCAGTGGTCTCACTGGTCCTGGACTCAGAAGCTTGGGCTGTGGATGTTCAGTCAGTTGGGAGGGGTTATGGGCCTTTGTTTACTCCCGACCCCCACCCTTAGTACTGAAATAATACAGAAAATATGGTGTCAGAATTGCCAGATAGTTCTTACAGCCCCTTAGAGGAGACAAGTCCTGGGTCAGTGATCAGCTCAAAAACACAATAGACCGACCCAGAAAGATTACTGCCAATCCAAATCTTCTCAAACACCCAAGTTATCATACAAAGCCTGTTTCCTGATAGTTTAGCTTTGGCTTTCAGGGTGAGCGAGTTACATGCCCTTTCAATTGATCTGAACTATCTTCAGTTCAGATCAGATGGTTAAGTGATCCTCATGACACAAGATCTGGTTGTCGTGAGAGAGTTGTCATGCTCCCTCTTGTCTATAGATAACACAAGAGTAGCAGTCATGCAAGATTCTCTTCAGCCCTAAAGCGCTACTTGAGACACACAGAGACAAGTTGCAGCTGCAAAAGACTTTCTCCCAGTGAAGGCAGGAAAGCAGAATATCAGCTCTCAAGTGACTTAAATGGGTTATATGCTTGGTGTACTCTGACATCTCAAAAGATCAAATTTTATTGTATATATAGTTCAACTTTATGATATTTCTATGTTTTGTCTTTCAGTATTTGGCAACCATATATACTCACTTAATAGTCAAGTTTAACTGCCAACTGGCAGATCTTGGTATATATTGTCTGATTACTCCCAAGAAACTGCATAGTTCCAAATCTACCAGTAAATTATGTGATGGCAAATATGTGCCTGTGCTGTTTACAATAGGACTTATAACTACATACAGCTCTCCTCCATGATAACATGCTTAGTTATGGCGTGATTCTGGATATAACACAGTACTACTATGGACCCAATGACTAAAATAATACCAATGTATATTAGCAAGGGTTGAAAGAAAACTAGGTGAAACTTAGTATTATATCTTTATTTTCTTTTGTAAAACACCGTTATTTAACAAACTTTTTATAGTGTCAGCCATTACATGGTTCACTGTATTATGCCATTCTCAGTATATCACAGTTCTCAGTATAATGCATTTCAGAGCATAATGGGGGGGGGATGGTTCACAATTACCACATTATAACGAGGGAGAACTATATATATGGTACATGTCCTTAATAGAGCTATGTGTGCCATAAGCTTCAAGGTCTGTTTCTAAATTCAGAGAATTACCTTGTTGCCTATTGATCAAGAGGGACTTGTTTACAGTAACTCCAAGTCCATAAATGTTGATTGTACCTTCTATTCTTTCAGCTGTCACTTACCAGTGTTATACATTGGTCTGGAATATGGACTTACTAACAACCCAAAGCTTGCTGAAAGGTTTTTTACCCAGGCACTTAGTATAGCTCCAGAAGATCCATTTGTACTGCATGAAATGGGAGTGATAGCTTTTACCAATCAAGAGTAAGTCTATATATGGTATATCACTGATACAGCATACATACTATACATATATTTTATTTATATCCCATACAAATACACATATTTGCCCTTTGAACAGAGTTACAGTACGCTCCAGGCAACTGTGTATTGACCGAGTGAATGAACTCCTGACATCCCTGCGATGGTATTGTTATATCAATTTGCTTTATATCAACACTTTAAAAGCCATGTTATTTTTAATGTATGTGGTGTGTGTGTGTATATATATATATATATATATATGTATATGTATATATATATATATATATATATATATATATATATATATATATATATATATATATACACATCGAGGAGGGAGAGAGAGAGAGAGAGATATCGACCAGACATGTGACTGTTGTCCGTTTTTTATCATAAGTTATTGACATGCCTACATTTGCAGATCATGACTATTTATAGAGTTGTATCACTTTTCTAGCTGTGAAGGCCAGAAAGTGTAATGGTTATAATAGTTACCACCATCAGTACAGTTAACAGTTACCATCATCAACATTGTTAACAGTTACCATTATTAATAGTGTTAACAGTTGCCATCATCAGCAGTGTTAACATTTACTGTCATCATCATTGTTAACATTTTTTATTATTAGGTTATTATATATGTTATATATTGTGCAAATGGCCATATAACCAGCTGGTCAGCCATAAAACCTGAGCGTCATGGCATTTTTCATCCACTGTATGCTGTTCCAACTGTCAGTCAATTGGTCTAGCCATAGCAATGTGCGATATACTATATTGGTCATGAGTAACTTTTCACTGACTGGCAAGCTGGCCATCCACGTGTCCTGACAGCTTTGGTATCTTATGCAGAAATACTGCACCATGAAACAGTGCCATACTCCCTTTTCTTCAGGCTTGGATTGACCTCTTCCACACAACAGTTAGTTAATCTAGGTCATAGTGAATGGCCTCAGAATCTCACTTAACAGGCCTCCTCCACTTCTGACATTTCCATTCATGTTGGAAATCCCATAGGACACCATGAAGGCAGACATACCACAGGAGATGCATCTTTTGCTATAAAACCCCCTCTCAACATTTTATCCATATTGGTATGGAGTTTTTTCTCACCTCTGTCTCATATGTCTCCATGAGGAAACATCAGTAATGGATTGGAGAGGATTTCAAACAAAATGTTTATCTTGGTGAGGGAGTTTCTTCATCTCCAGGCCTATTTAATACAGTGGCAGATGTGTTACCCCTTGGGTGCCTTTGCCTGTGCCCATTACAAATAGTCCTTCTTACCCAATGTTGATCTTTCACAGGCCATACACATCAGTTCATTATGATCTCAACCCACATCAGAAACTTCCTTCTCCAGTGACAAGACAAAAAGTGGCTCAGGGTATACCCCTCAAAAACCTGCAGCAGGAAATAACTATTTATATACAGTGGTCCCCCTCTTATATGTCCCCCCCCCTTCCGCACCAGGAAAGTGGCCATATAAGATGGGTGGCCTTTCTAGAGGGGGACTATATTTGTGACAAATATATTTATGTAGTAAGAAAAAGCTACAAATCACTTCAAAGCATTTAATATCTTCATTTGAAAGTAGCACTAATTATTAAAAGGTTCTTCTTGTCCTAAGAACTGACTTATTTCAAGTTAACATACATTAATAGTTCTTATTCTTCAGCATGAAATGTGAGTAGGGTATTGTTCACACGTGCATGGCAAAACCATTCAAAAATGTCATTTAAATCTTTGCACGTACATTGCTTTTCATTTAATTTAATTCCCTTTCCATTTACTCCATTTTCCCACTACCACAGACTATTCTCCTTATCTGTTACAATGTTATATATTTGAATCTTCCCAACATTAAAGATTTTGGCAAGAACACTTGAACTCTCCCTGTTGTCTTCAAGTCAGATAACTTTTCCTTTTTATTCTGAAGTAATCTCTGTTAATGTGATGACATGTTAAAGCTTTGTAATGATTTTCCCTCTCTCTGTTAGTCCACAAAATCTTTATGCTTATGCTGACCATGTTATGATCTTGACAGTTACTTCCGGTTGTAAACATCAAAGAAAACAACTCTACTGCTGTGTGAAGCCCAAAACTCTTATCACAACATTGTTGACCCCATTTCCTGTAAACGTTGGCATTAATGATAATATCATTAGTAGTAGGCCTACATGTACTTTAGCCAATGCTTCTTTCAAAACCTGACATTGGGAAACAGACATCAGTAAAGATAATCGTATTACTTACCATGTTGTATGAATTAAATATTGGTTCTGGACACACATTAAAGTAAATGTGGCTACTTGTGAGGGGTAAATTTTACATTTTGCAGTAATATGTTGGCTGCTGGTCATGTTAGAGGGTGGCATTTCTGGTCAGGAGGGCTGTTCATGATGGGAACCACACTATATACCAGTCTGTCAGGATGGGGAGCACAGTTGTTACTGGACTTTACATTTGTTAGTGGAAAGTGCACACTCAAGAGATAGCTCTCCACATTAACCTTCTGCAAATGAAAGCCAATTTTAATGCCTCCAAAATTTTGGTTGAACAGGTGCATATACTGATACTGTCAGACAGTTTGGTAGTGGTCATGTACCTGCTCAAACAGACAGGGATGAACTCACCGGATGTTTGCATCATAGCACGGGGTTACCTTCAGTGGTGGGCCCCATAACAGATAAATGTTCAGGTCTTTTACACATACCAGGACTGCTGAACAGTTTATCCAACTCATTGTCAAGGAGAGGACAACTGTTTCATGCAAAGTGGTTTCTCCATCCTTACACCTTAAGTCAAGCCTGTACCCTGTATGGCCACCTGATCATCTTTCAGCAATGAGGTGGAACAACAAAGTACCCACCGTCATCTCCTCTTTTCCAGACCCAGGAGCATGGGCTGTTGATGCTCTATCAGACAGTTGGAAGATAACGTGGGCCTATGACTTCCTTCCATCTGTCCTTATACCGAAAGTGTTAATATACTGAAGAACATGGACTGGCAGATAGTTCTGATTATTTCTTTCTGATGGGACAAATCATGCATCAACAATATGATCTCCCTTGCAACAGACATACCCAGGAAAGTTATAGTGACTCCCACCCTGCTCAAGCAGCCCAGGTCACCCTGGTTCCATGTATGTCCAGATAAACTCCTCCTTCACTGGCTTTTGTCATGGATGCCTTGCAAGAAAAGAAGTTTGGAACTTCATTTGTGGACAGTATTGCAGCAGCTAGAAGGACCTCCATTCCCAAGGCATACAAAGGGAAATGGTGATTTCTAATCACTGGTGTCACATTAGTGACATCACATCATTCTCTGCCTCCATTTTTTTGCTGGCCAACTTCTTTCCTATTCTCTTTTAAGACAAGAAATAGGCCCCCATCACCATAAAGAGATACTGATCAATGATCTTGGACATGTTCTGACATCATGGAGGAGATGATATTAGACACAAGAAGGACCTTTCCAGCTTGTTGTTCAGTTTCATTTTATCCAGACCGTCCTCGTTTTCCAAAATCTCCTGCGTGCTGACATGGCTTAACTCATCCAAGTCCAAGCTCCTGTCATCCACATCAACCAACCAGTTACCATTTAAGACTTTGTTTCTGATAGTTCTTGCTTCAGCATGCAGTCAGTGAACTACAGTCCCTCTCCATGGACCTGAACTACTTGGTTTGTCAAGAGAGAAGCTCCAAGATCCCATATGCATTCCCATGTGTGTGTGTGTGTGTGTGTGTTTTTGTTGGATATTTAACATAGCTTTAAAATTTTTAGTCATATCTCTCTGATGTCTAGTACTGGGGCATCATGCCACAGACACATGTGTAGCATCATGTCTTGCCTTGTCACATTATCCTGACAGCAGGCCAACCAGTCCTAACACTAACCTCTCATTTTCTTAAAAATCTTTCAAATGACTCAGCCAGGGTTCGAACTCGCAATCTCCTGCATCTGAGGTGGAGACTCTAACCACTTAGGCCACCAGGGTGGTTCATTGCCAGATATTATCAGAATGATACAGAGAACATCCACAACAGCCGGACCAGGCATTTTCTGCTTCTCAATTCTGAAAAGCCAGACATAACACCACAAACTCTAGCCACTTACTTAAAGGGAGTTATAAAAACTGTAGACTGACCTCTCTAAGGAGCAGGCATGCCCCATGAAAATCTTAGCTCCTGAAATACATGGAATTTCCATGAGCCTGACATACAAACGTAACATTTCCATTTGAGACATTGTGGAGCCAGTTGGATGCCATGCCCAGACAACTTTCTCGAGCATCTATCTGTGTGGGACATGGACTCTGAGATGAGAGAAGTAAACCTTATTGAGCCAGTGGTAGCTGCACTGACAGTAACCACCTCAGCCAATTTGTATTGGTCACTTTTGCTGGATTTGCCAGGAAAGAATTAAACAAGTGAGACCATAATGAAATGCAGAGTCCCATTCATGAAAGCACAACCTTAGACCCACACTTGAAAATGCCATTCTTGCTAGAATGGCTAGGAAACTTTTGATAGTGAGACATCGGTCAGTGCAGAATCCCACAGGGATCTCCTGTGCATGTTTATAAAAAAATTTGACTCTTGTTATGCTAAACTAGCATTAGGAAAAGTGCATCCCTTTAGTGGAGCAATCATACTCCTACTGAGTGACACAGGCAGTTGTAGGATGCTCATCATTTCCTCCTCCTCTTACTTATTCTTCTGATGTAATGTAATCAGGTAATGTATTTGAGGGAGAAAGCAAATTTATTTAGTAATTATATTTCTCCTATAATATTTACCAGATCACATTGCAAATAATCTCTCCCATCCTTCCCCACAATGCAGGCACCATTTAAGGTGTCACTCAAGTATAAACTGGTTGAAACCAGCATAACAATAACCACCTAGGAGGTAGAAAGGGGAGTTAATCTAATGTAATTTCACCAGGTAAGTATTATAGGAGAAACATAATTTACTAAATAATGTGCTTTTTCCCAGCTGGTTCAGAAAGAATAAAGACAAAGTTGTAAATACAGCCATTTAAGTGATTTTTGAACTTGATAAGCTTTCTCTCCACTTTGTGGGGAAACGGTATAATCATGAGTATGTATTTGTTAAATTTTGAACAGTATATACAGTCTTGAACAGCTTTCTTAATAATTTTTGTAGTTTAGTCAAGAATTCTATACAAAGATATGCTTAAAAGTATTTGCTTATTGGCCAACATTTGTCCCCTCAGTTTTGAAACATCAGTGTGAAAAAATTGAATCGGACACTTGACTCTTTATTTCATACTTCCATATCAGTAAATTGTCTTTTTTTTTTTTTATAGAGAACCTAATATTATGCCAATCATGAGTTTTACTAATTCTACCTATGACTTGTCAATATTAATGAAAATGAAGTTTTCATAGTTTAAATCTATGTTCAGATATAATGCTTAACAAATATTGTGACATAGGTGCCAGGGTTGGAGAGGACTGGGGTGGATGAAAGAAAACTTTGGCAAAAGCTCAAAGAGAAGTTTTGAATGTTTTCATTTTGTGTGTGTTATAATTGTAGTTTTCAGTAGAAATTTAAAATGAACTCTTCTTATTAGATGGGTCCAGGCAGAACATTACTTCAAAGATGCACTTGCAAAAATCCAGGCATTCAGTAAGGAAGTGATGGTGGAGAAGTGGGAACCGCTGCTGAACAACCTGGGACATACATGCCGTAAATTGAAGTAAGTATTTGAAAATCATTTGCTTTCATTAAATATGACATTTATGAAATTAGTTAAATAATATTGCATATTGTTTGTGGTTTCAAATCGATGTCATGCATTATGAATGAATATTTTTCATGGGGTTCAGATTTTGTTGCTAGAAACCACTGATTTAAAGACCCAGCAAGTAAAGAGTCTTTTTCAGTCCCAAATTTAAACACCAGCAAAAGGGTAAAGTTTCATAAAACCATGAAAATGTATGCCCACAAAATTAAATGAATTAACAGTATTTCATGTCACAAGTTTGTACTAAATATTTTGTACTTTCATGAGCACATTGTAAATTTCAACAAATTTAGAGAATGAGTTTTAGAATGAAACAGGAGTGAATATTTGTTTACCAAACCTCCTTTATTTACATCCCTACTTGACCCAGGTTGCAATAGAATGTTCTGTTAAACTAATAATTTCCATGAAAAATTCCAGTAACCCTTTTAACTCAGATTCTAGTAAACATCTTGTTTATTACTTAAAATGAAGACAGATGTCAGGTAAGCAGGAACTTCATTTACACCCTTCAGTCCCAATCATGACAAGAATCAGGTATAAATTCAATATACATTAGTAAAATATGTTATTTTTGTTGTTGTATTAAGTTTACTCCAAATCAGATTCTGAAATCATTCTGTACAGCCCAAGTAACTTGGAGGTTTTATCATGTTTTGTACTTATTTGGTGTTTTTACAGTGTGACATGGCATTAACCTAATTTTTTATATGCCCACCAGTACTACATTATGATGTCCATCTGTCTGTTGTCAGTTTTGTTTCTGCACAATAATTTCAGATGTCCACCATCTACAATTACCAAAGTCAAGCTTGACTTTCACAGTTTTCTACAAAAATTGTATGGAGTTGTGGACACTGTTAGAATCCTGCCCTTTAGTTACATACTATTGGTGGGGGTATTCAATGTATATGAACACATTACTGGTTTCTCCACTATTTCAGGAAGTATGAAGAAGCTCTTGAGTATCATCAGCAGTCACTTGTGCTAGAGCCTCAGAATCCCTCCACATATTCTGCCATTGGCTTTGTCCATGCACTGATGGGGGACAATGTCAAAGCAGTTGACTACTTCCACAAGGTATGATATCTCTCATTTTGCAATTACTTAGCTTTTATTGTATGCATCTTTGTTTTAAAAAATAGCTGATAAATTTGAAATGGATTGCATTAAAATGATTTCTTTTGGTTTAATAGCTATAACTTCACATGATCTTGTCAGAGATATGGTCTCCTGTGATGATAAGTCCTTTGTTAACAGGAGCTTGAGAGACAATGTATAAAATTCCTTACAGATCTTGGTATTTATTGAATCACTTCACAGAAAGGAATTTGCTTTTGATCTGGGAAAATGTTAAGGGTCCATGTCAGGGTAAAAACAATGTTTTGACTATATTTATAAATCTAAATTGTGTTCTTTTTTTCATTATTGTTTTGTAATTAGTGAATACTGATTTTGTTACTATTTAAATCATTGGATCTTAGGTAAGTTCACTGCAATCCTAATTGATACATGAGAAGATGTTCCTACAATAATGGGTATGTTTCTTCAGTTATATTACTTTCATCATCATTTGCTCTATCCAAATATTTTCTTTAGAGCTTTCATATTTTCTGGTAAAGTTGCATTTCAAAATCATTGTAATTCATATAGATTCATTTCATTTCAGGCCTTATCTATACGAAGGGATGATGCTTTCTCCACAACAATGCTGGGAAATGTGATAGAAGCTCTGATGACAGAGTTATCTCCCTGTAAAGGTGCACCAAAATTTACCATATACATACATATGTACCATACCTAAGAGATTGTCTTTGTCAAAGAAAATTTATTGAGGAGAAATGCTTAACAAAGCATGGTGCAGCAAATTCAGAGAAACTGCCCAAGCACTATTGAGATCAGTGGATCTTTTATTTTATGCAGATAAAGGAAATGTTTATATACATACATACATACATACATACATTCTTGTGTTCTTGTCATGCATAGAATTTCAATGTTATGCTAGGTACAAAGGTTTATACTGTTGTTAAAAAAGGAAAATTACAGATTGATTATGTAAACCTTAGATACAGCAGGTGTATGGGGACATGCAAACCCTGACAAGATTAATAAATATTTTGGGTTTCAAATTAATTTTTTTATGCTGACTCTTAGTATGATTTATTCTGAATTGTCACTATTGATTTGCACTTTTGGGATCTTTCAGTTGATTGTACAGTTTTCATTAGAAAGCTGCTTCTAATGCATACAGCATCCCTACAGTCACTTTCGGGTGACAGATGCTTCACCTGGGCCACTGCTAGATTCTCAGGTGGTAAAAGGTGTCACTTCAATAACTAACCTTGGGAACCAGCTTGACATTATTACAGTTGTTAATATGTAATAAATGCTTGCAAAAATTTATATTTTGTGATAGAAGATATTGGAACTGGTAGAGTTAATGAAAAGATGTCCCTGAATATGACTGAATAAAATTGAACTTGCACGAGAGAGCTAATACATAAGAGTGTAAATATTGTGTACCAACTTTCAACTAAGGGAGTGAAGATTACAATTCAGAGTCAGGAATTACTCACAACTATCTCAACAGAATACATGCCATCCTGGGAACAATACATTTCATCAGCTCACTTGATCCATGTGGAAAAGTGACAACAATAACATGAACATAAGTTTGTAATTATATCATCAGGATATGTAAGAGGAGCAACCAATGTAGCTATTGAGTTGGAAATAAAAAAGGTTATTTTTTTGATAGCACGGAAGCAAGATGTTTTATAACCATGAACTGATATTACAATTTTCACAATCTCCATGTTTTAACATATTTCATTGGCAACTAGTGCTATGAATTCACTTTTCCAGTTTTTGTGAATGTCATTGTTGTTACAAACCATGCATTTAAAGATGCAATGAACAATTATTATTCTGAGGAAAGAAGAGAACTCCTTGAATGATCCATGAAAATAAGTAGCAAGAAAAAAGCTTATGAAATACAGTAGAACCTGTCTTGAACAACCACCCCTATTGCCAGAAAAATATGGTCTTTCAAGACAGGTGGTCTCTCATTACAGGTCATAATGCTATATAATCAATAAATTAGTGCACTGAGAACATGGTATCTCAAGACAGAAGGTCTCACATAGCAGTGGTCCTTCAAGGCAGGTTTTACTGTAAATAAATTCAATAGTTTTACATCATGAAGAATATGTCTCTATAATATAAGAACAGTATGATAAACAAACAATGGAATTTACAAGAAATTCTCACTGGAGCATAAACTAAAAGCATTGTGACTGTACAGAGAGGTCCTGCCATGTGAGCCAAAAGCCACTGCTGAAGCACAGCCTGACCAGGTGCTGTGTTTAGACATGGATATATGAATTTGCTATCATAATTTGCTGAATCTGACCAAAACTCCAATAATTGGACCAAGGGTTTTAGCTTGAGGTTCTATAACTGGTTGAGGGCAGATTCAGTGGGTGATAATGCCAAGGTCATGTATTAACCTTTTTATCAGATAAACATACAAAAATAGGACAATCCAAGGTTAACATGTTAACTTTTATTATTCATTTAATACAACATTTTCATCCTGTCATGACAAGAAGAAGGTAAACAATGTAAGATTGCATTTAGACTTTAAACAATTAATCATTTTTACCCAGTGCATTCAATTTTTTTACAATATTCTCAGATCACTCAAAATAATAATCAGAAAATTGGTGAATAGACCTGTGGAAACAAGTTTATTGCAATCGATTTGTGATCTACTTTTGTAAGAATAAACTTGGGGCATAGGAAGCATAGCCAGAAAATAATATTCGTCATTTGAAAGTTGTTTAAAAAGTTGTAATAAATTGATGCAGTGTGCCACCTGGATTACTGATAGTGATATAGACCTGTCAACATTGAGTCTTAATGAAATTGCCCTTAAATTACAGATTTTTATGGAATGATAGCAAGAAATATATTTAACAAACTTAAGTTGTTGCAGTCAGATCCATATGTTGGCTTGTCCACTTGTCCAGGTTTGGTCTGTTTGTATGATTGGCAGTAATTGCAACTCAGTTCCTGCTTGAGTTTGGAGTCGGTTGTATGGTTGGCAGTAATTGCAACTCAGTTCCTGCTTGAGTCTGGAGTCGGTTGTATGGTTGGCAGTAATTGCAACTCAGTTCCTGTTTGAGTCTGGAGTCGGTTGTATGGTTGGCAGTAATTGCAACTCGGTTCATACTGGAGTCTGTTGTATGATTGGCAGTAATTGTAACTCAGTTCATACTGGAGTCTGTTGTATGATTGGCAGTAATTGTAACTCAGTTCATACTGGAGTCTGTTGTATGATTGGCAGTAATTGTAACTCAGTTCATACTGGAGTCTGTTGTATGATTGGCAGTAATTGTAACTCAGTTCATACTGGAGTCTGTTGTATGATTGGCAGTAATTGTAACTCAGTTCATACTGGAGTCTGTTGTATGGTTGGTAGTAATTGCAACTCACTTCATACTCAGATCTGTTGTTTATTTTAAAACCATTTGAAGTTAAGTGATGAAACTTGGTAAACTTGTACATCATCACTAAAAGATGTGTCATGTACCGCATCAGGGGCCCTCTAATTTAAAAGGTCATGGTCATGACTCATTAGTTTTTGTTTTGTTATTGCACTGTCTTTTGCACTCTATAACTTTGGAGTTTTTGAACTTAAGCAATGCAGCTTGGTTTACATGTCATGTACACATGGCAGGTGTGTTATGTACCAGATGGGGGGGTCTTATCTTCAATCTCGTGATCATGGTGCTTTATGTTGAAATTTTATATTAGAATTTCCTTCCACTCTGCAATGTTGGAGCCAATTGAGACAAAGGATGTAACTTTGTGTAACTATACATAATCACTAAAAGGTATGTTACATACCAAATTGAGGGTACAATCTTCAAGGTCAAGGTCACAAATCAATAGTTTAGGTTTCAGTCACATTAGGATTTCTGTGTAAGATAAATGGATCAAGTTTGGTATACTTCTGTACTGTCAGTAGGATTTCTAACTGTGTAAGATAAATGGATCAAGTTTGGTATACTTCTGTACTGTCAGTAGGATTTCTAACTGTGTAAGATAAATGGATCAAGTTTGGTATACTTCTGCACTGTCAATAGGATTTCTAACTGTGTAAGATAAATGGATCAAGTTTGGTATACTTCTGTACTGTCAATAGGATTTCTAACTGTAAGATAAATGGATCAAGTTTGGTATACTTCTGTACTGTCAATAGGATTTCTAACTGTGTAAGATAAATGGATCAAGTTTGGTATACTTCTGCACTGTCAATAGAATTTCTAACTGTAAGATAAATGGATCAAGTTTGGTATACTTCTGCACTGTCAATAGAATTTCTAACTGTGTAAGATAAATGGATCAAGTTTGGTATACTTCTGCACTGTCAATAGGATTTCTAACTGTAAGATAAATGGATCAAGTTTGGTATACTTCTGTACTGTCAATAGAATTTGCGTTGCATTGCACATTTCAGGTCTTATTCTCAAGGTCAGTGTCACAGGACAATATTTTTTATGTTTCTTTTGTTTCTGCTTTATATCCTAAAAGCTGTTTGATGTACAGGTGTGAACAAAGATACACCTATGCTTTTCATTTTGATGGCATCTCGTGTATCACAGTTAAAGTTTTATCTACAAGGTTAATGTCACTGATCAATTTTTTCTTTTACCCCATTTCCGCATTTATTCTCTTATGCTGTGTAAGATGGGGCTTTGCAGTGTCTTCCTAATATTTCTACAAGGTCTTAATCAGATTTCATGATTGTGAACTTGTATTTCTGCAGCATGTTAGATGGGGACAACAATTCACTGAATCAGCTTGTTGAATTTAAATGAAGTGTTTGTACACAAGTTACACTTTTGCCTTAGTTCTTCCCCTCATGTGAACTTCTTTCTAGTGCCATAAGTTTTAAAGTTATATATAGCAACTGCTGGTTCAAGAGGGAGTGTTTTTTTACTACAGTAGACTTTAATGTACCTAGAATGACATTCATGACAATCACGATTGAGTACTTGTTTATTTGCCTGTACCTGGAACATCCTTCATGTAGCAGAGAATCATTTGACTGTCTGTGAAGGGATCCTTTTTTTGATTAGTCCTTGATGTTTTAAAGCCTTCCTGGCTGAAAGTGAGGTCATCTCTCAAGGTTTGGGCTTAAAGGGTTAAGGGCCATAAGGAATTTGAAGGGATACTTGTTTTCCATCAAGTACCTACTAACACTATATCATTGGATTTGATGTGTAAAGTTTATACTCCACTATTTATTTTGTTTTAGACAAGAAAAGTTTAACCTAGCATCCATCCAGCTCATGTGCAACAATACTCTCAGCAGTTCTACCCTTTCCCATTCATGTAAGCCACTTCCTCATGTCACCATTGGTTTTCCTTTATGGTGCCATTTTTCACACTGCCTGCAAATTTCTCCATGTCACCCTCATTCATACATAAAAACCCATTTTTTTATTTGATAATTTAATCCAGCCAGAAAAATTTATTTGCAGGCAGTTCTAATATTTTATCTCCGAGAATCTACCCAGGTCCTGTCAAATTTCCTCAGTTTCACAAGACTTACTGACATTGGTAACAGGCTGGTTTATAATCAGTTATTATGATTATCTAGAGAAAAGAATCAAGCAAGAACATGGGAACCATTTACAGTTAAGGATCCAGGCTGATAAAAATAATCAGGCCATATTCCTTGTTTTTATCATCCTGGGTAAACTGATCAAAGCTATTTGAGCTTTGATTTATGTAAGTAATATCACTTACATGCCTGACCCATTTATTTGGGTACAAGTTATCAGACATTTAATGTCAAAACCTGTGATAAATCTGCTGTGTAATTGAAGCATGTTCAACCAAAGATATATGTAGATTTTCACTATTTTCATGAAGCATATGTATGAAAAGATCATTGGCAGCTTAAGTGAAAGTAATGACAGTGACACTACAGTCAAATGATTTCTGTATAGCTAAGGGTATGTAGCTAAAATGAAAGTAATGAAAATGACACAACAGTCGAGTATTTTCTTTATAGCTAAGGGTATGTAGTTAAAGTGAAAGTAATAACAATGACACTACAGTCCAGTAATATCTGTATAGCTCAAGGTATTGTATTTCATTTAGTTTTTCATACAGAAAAAAATAATTATTAATTTCAGTGTAAGAAAAATTATATGTAAAATAAATAATTATCATTTGGTGGTATTGACCGTGTACGAAAGATAAAGGGATCATACCCGAACAAGTTCTGAAGAACACATGCTACTCAACAGCCCAATGGTACAGACGTACAAAATAAACGTATATTTTCTGTCTCATTCTGCTCTCAACTCAAGAATTTAGTTACTATAAAAATAAAAGTACTCGGAAAGATTTTTTTGATTTTAGAGAGAGAGAGAGAGAGCATAATGTCTCAGTGTGCAAGCTCGTCTGCATTTAGAGCATTCTTCTTTGTAACTGTTATGTTGTGTAATGTTGGCAAAATGATTAAGATGGCCTGAACATGTATGGGTATTATTTATTGGTTAATTGTACGTATTGATTAGACCAACAAGTAGGTCTCCACCTTTTTTTTTTGGTTTCTGTCTGATGTCAGAAAAAAACCCCCAAAACACCCCCAGAGACCTACTTGTAGGTCTACACAACAATCTGAGTCAATGTTATCAAGAAATTAAGTGCTGTATTTTTACAGCAACAACCTCATTTTCAAAAAAGACAATTTCCAGTTACCTGACAGTTTTGATAATCCTCATGTATTAGGATGCAACCATATTCCATTATCAATAAACACCTCAAAATCAACAATTCATTCTTGTTTTAATTATGATATACATTGTTACAATAACCACATGGCTCTGCAGTGATATGGTTATTCCAGTTGAAACCAGATAGAGGGCAAGATTCGAAATACCCATACATGTTCAGGTCAAATCAGTGAGGCAGCAAGTAGGGAAATGAGGCTCTCTTTAGGGAAATGAAAATCTGTCAATGTGCTTTCAAGGCCATTGTCCATGCAGCAGATGTAAATACCAGCGATCATACACATGACTTATTATTCAAACTCGCCAATAAAGGTAACAATAGAGGGGTATATAGTAGAATAGATTCACAATAAAATGTTAATTATATCCAAGTCAAAACAGTACAAGCACTTAAAAGATTGTATATGTATGAATCAATTTAATGGAGTCCGTGACTTTCAAAAATTGACGATAGAAAATGACAAGGTTTTTATAATTTATTTGTGTATGACTATAATAAAACAATAAGACTAGTTCATCATTGGTCTGTGGTCTTCACTTTAGCATGTACTCAGATATAATTTTTGTTGGATAAGAAAACATCACAGCAAACTGATTTTAAAACGCACATGGTGTTTTGTTATGGTGACGGACTCAATAAGAAGAACTAATTAGCGATAATTAAGGATTATGTTCTGTGAAGGCCTTTGTCCAGTTAATAACACCAGTAGATGTTGTAATGACAATATGAGAGCTTATGCATCAATCATTGTATTTTCTCAACAACAGTTCATTATTAATTTTTGTAAAAACAAAATAGCTATACAGTAGCTTTGATCTTTTTTGCAAATGTAAATCTTCTTAGTAGAAATGTCATGTCCGATAATTTAAAGGTTTTTTTGAAAAATACAGAGTGATATGTATGAAAAAATATGATACATTTAAATAATTATTAGTTTGATAACTGGATTGTGTACAAAAAATTAAAGGGTACGAAAAAATACATGAAATACGGTATGTAGTTAAAATGAAAGTAATGACAATTACACCACAGTCAGGTATTATCTGTATAGCTAAGGGTATGTAGTTAAAATGAAAGGAATAATAATAAAAAAAATTCTTTCAAGGAATGCTTGCAGTTGTTTTTAGCTCAACTGGTCATAGATCTTTTCTCAGTTTTGTTAACAAATAGAGTTATGGCCCTTGTATAACTTAGAAGTTTGGTTTCCAAGTTTTAACTCCAGGAATTGGGCCTCATAGGGGTATGGACACACCCAGGAATCATTTCTGACTGCTTAAAGTGTTAAATAAGTGCATGTACTATAAGAGTGGGGCTTGGAACAGTTTATGAGTAAAAAATTTGGGTCTAGACTCCAGGGTCAGAGAGACATCAATGAGTGAAAACTAGTTGTATTGATGACTTCTTCTTTTAAGGCCGAGATGGGTTAGGTAAGAAGTGAAACCAACAGTTATAGACAATGTTACTTCACCGTCTCCAGCATGTATTTGGCATTCATGATACAGCCTTACTATGGTTCAAGTCCTACTTGGTCAACAGGACACAAATTGTGTCCGCAAATGGAAAACATTCCAGCCCAGTTAATCTATGCTGTGGTGTTCCACAGGGGTCTGTTCTTGGACCTGTTCTCTTAATTCTATACACTCAGCCACTCTCAAGTGTCATAGATCGTCATCCAGTGTCTCACGAATTGTATGCTGATGACACCCAAATATACAAATCTAGCCATCCAGCTGAAGTTGAAGCTACCATCCAAGGTGTTGAGAGGTGCATTTCCGATGTGAAATCATGGATGACATGTAACAAGCTGCAGATGAATGATGATAAGACTGAAGCCATCCTGATTACAACACAAAGACTTTCTCATTCACATCCTTTACCTCAGACAATAAATATCAGCAACACCAACATTAAATTCACACAGTCAGTATGAAACCTCGGTGTCACTGTCGACAGTACTCTCTCGTTGCACCAACATGTCATGAACATACGCAAGGCTGCATATCTTGAGCTGAGACGAATCAGCTCCATTCGCAAGTATCTTTCAGTTGATGCCACTAAAACACTTGTGTGTTCCTTAGTACTTTCAAGACTTGACTATTGTAACTCAATTCTGTCTGGTTCGTCTCAATATCTACTTCAGAAACTTCAAAAAGTTCAAAATACAGCTGCTCGGATCATCCTTAAAGTACCACGATCAGAGCACGCCTCTCCACTTCTCTGTACCCTACACTGGCTGTCCATACGATCCAGAATTAAACACAAAATTTGTTCTCTGTGCTACGTTTCACTGACGGGCTCCAGTTCAACATACCTATCTGACCTCACCCATGTGTACACACCTGCAAGATGCTTACGCTCCTCTTCTGACACTCGTATTCTCATTATTCCCACTATGAAGATGAAATCATATGGACAACGCTCTTTTGCATACCAGGGCCCAGCAACGTGGAACGAATTGCCCACTGCACTTAGACACAAAGACACAGTGATCTCATTCAAGAGCGCTCTTAAAACTCACCTATTTCAACTGCAAGAACAGACTTAAAGACCTAATAATGTATCCTTGCCTTAAATATTTACAGCATATTTTCTGTTTCTACTTTCGTGGTGTTTGTTTTTATTTTTGTAATCATATCATTATATATGTTGGTTTTTTTTAAGTGTTGTCAAATGTTAAAAAGCGCTTAGAGCTTCTAAAGATTAGGCGCTATACAAAGTCCTCATTATTATTATTATTATGATCATGTCATTTTTAATAATTCCTTGTAGTTACTCATGCATGAAAGTTTTAATATAACTGTTATTTGTTTCATGCTCTATTTCTGAAATATATCCCTATAGTTTAGACCGTGTGCGTCAGAGTTGTAAAAATATAACAATAGGGGAGTGTCACATGTTAGCGTGATAGAGATTTTTAAAACGTATTGAAGGTAATAATCATGCCCCTATTCGATTGTTTCTTACAGAATTTTCAACAATTTGAAAATTATTTGGGTTAAGAGGTTGGCCAGCGTAGGATTTTCTTAATTTAGAAAATAGGTGTAAATCGCTTGAAAGGGCTAGAATTCTCCGGTATGATACTACTACTTGTTGAGATGCGCATTCATATATGGTATCGTCAAAGAGTGTGATCCATGCTGGCTTCTTAACGCCAGAAGCAGACCGACTACCCCAGAGAGAACCAAGGTCACACAGTGTTTGAGTCCATTGATTGTAAAAAGCGTTTACTTAATGGCATTTACATCAAGAAGTTCATACAAATACGATTATTTTGGAGGGGGGGGGATACATGCTAAGTTATAACATAGTGCATTGTTGATCTTAATCAAATCCCACTACTATTGAGAATTAAATCTATAGCATTGAAACTAACAAATATATGTGAATGTGAGTTGAATCTAACCTTGTCCAAAGTCAGCAACACATTACTTGCTCTACCCTGTCATAAAACATCGTGAAATTTATATCATACCCACCCCACCCACATATCTGGTTGGATCAAAACCTTTTGACATCCATTCATATCAGTTTACAAATAATTACATTGAAATTACATAAATAATACGTCGACATTGTATATAATCTACTGTTTAACTCATTCACCACATTCTACCTACACTTGAATATCGAGTGTTAACATGGATGTGTAGGTTTATATTCCCTATCAAATTAAATGCTGAAATTTGATTATTTTAACATGAGTGGAAACAGTTACAAGATGAACAGATCGGAGGCTATTGAAAACTGTTTTGCCTCTTGTCGTTTTAAAGCTCTCGATAGTTTACTCAGTTGCTGTTGCAGCTCAAGCATCCTAATTTCACGTCTATTTGATAAATTAAATCTTTTCATTCATTAAACATACATAAAATCATTGACTCAACTTTGGGTTTAATTTCTTCGGTTTCGCTCTTTATATCAAAAAGGTGCCGATTCATGTTCATGCGATTTTTCTCGGGTCATGTAGATTATAGTTTCAATTAGGTAATCACTTTGTCTACATCTGAACTTGCTAATGTTTCTACATTGCATTCTAAGGTCTTGACCGTGTGATTTTTAATGTTGTCTTTCATGTTGATTTTGTTATACCAATATTGTGCCAAGTACATTCCGGTATTTTCATGTTATCAGATAAATATTTCCCTACTTATGTGGGCACAAATAAGCATTACGTAGGAAAATGGGTATCTTCTAAGGAGAGTTACTATCACTGATGTTCTTTTGATCGGACTAAATGCTTGCAGAGTATTATGTAAGACACCAACACAAGGAGAACACACGGTCAATCACTTTCTGATCGTACTAACCAGAAATCCTGAAACAGGGTATATTGTTCAGATATTATGTATTGTAAACGCGGACAATACCATGTTTTAAATTGTTATTATTATTATTATTATTATTATTATTATTATTATTATTATTATTATCTAGTAACTTTAAGATCAGGTCAGGCTGAGCCATGGATCAAAAATGAAGCTACAGGACATTGCTACCAAATAGTCGATAAACTTACCACATGGCCCCAGGCATTCAACATTTGCAGGTACGATGGTGGCATGCTGGCCGTCATCGAATCTACAGAGGAACAGCACTTTATTCAAGGTATCATTACATTTTATCCCAAATATTATTTCTGTACCGTGTATCTAAAAGTGTAGTATGCCACCTATACCACAAATCTTTTTTCCTTCCATCTTTCGTTACGAGATCGATATGAAATATTAGCATGGGGTGTATCTTGTCAAAAAATATTTCAAAAAAAAAAGACTAAATACTAAGAATTTATAACTGACTTTAACATGGATTTTTTTACTTTCCCGATTGTTGAAACTTTAGCGCAAATGGGATCTATCTGTTGTGAAGTAACTGTGAAAAGGCGTTTTTAGATTGAATTATATTAAATGGCAAAGTTCAATTTTTTAAGTTGCAGAGAAAGAACTTTACAAAAAATTTTTTAAAATTCGCAGTAAAAATCTACAATTACTTCCGTTTTAGATACAGCTCCATTTTCTTTTGGATCTCGGATTGGCCAGAACTGTCTTTTCAAATGGACGTGTTTCAAGCTTAGCTAATTTCACACTCGTAATTTCGGTATTTATCTCTACAATACTGCCTGAGTCGTTATTTAAGAACGATCATTTATCTTTGCAGGCCAAATGCAACATACATCCTTCATAGCGGATGGG
>JAECUM010003799.1:0-77856 GCA_016617855.1 Megalonaias nervosa
TATATATATATATATATATATATATATATATACGACAGGTGTGTCTAAAAACAGTATCGTGAATTAGGAACTACTCTAACTGTAGACAATGTACGCTCATGAAGCGTAAGCTTTTGATTTGTTTGTGGATGAACTAAAGAAGATGTTTCGTCTATTTGAAAGTGGAGATGATAAAGTGAACGATGTGGATGAGTTACTCAGTCACAAATGAAACTTTCAAACAAGCAAACGAATAAACGTGAGAGACGCAATACTGAAATACCATTCTGAACATTTAAACAGTTATTTTGGAGAAATGTTTGTAACTTTTCGTAAATGGAATGGTGCAGACTATGACCATTGTTCTATACAAAAAGCATATTGAGGCCAAGTGATATCGCTTATCTATCAGAGTTGTAACATTCTATAAGTCAAAGTACTAAATTTAGAGACAATGCAACCGAAGATTTTGATAGAAAAGGAAGGGCCTCAGAGCCAATAGGCATCGGGTCACAATTAGTACTTCCATTTCAGTACCCACGAATGTAGTTCCAGACTATTTTTAGAACATTTTTTCCTCTCTCATTTTGGTGGTGATAGAAGAATTTTATTTGTACATTTTTGATAGGGATTTAAAGGTAATTGTTTATTCTTGAGAATATGAGCTTATGGTGTGGTTGTCTGTGTGTATTTCGGCGACAGTGCACAGTGAGTAATAAGGCCTTGGTGATGATCCGGAAGTGAAATCTGCGTTCCATTGCATGGTGCTTTGTTTACAATCCAGCCTCTCAAAAAAATGCAGGTGAACCTTTGACAAGAACTTCACCGTGAAGTCATCTTTGAAGGTATTTTTAATTAACATATGATTTGTATTGATTGTCACACAGTGGAAAGTTCAGTACTGAGAAACAAATGTAGAGAATATATAGTAAAATTAATTGTGTTATATGGCCAATAAGCCTAGACGACGATGAATTCTTATTTCCGCTTGCAGAATGGACTGCCACACACCAGCTGCTTTCCAAATTTCCAAGTTAACTTTTTTGATACAATGTTTCGGATTTAGCCTAGGGATAGGCGCCATACAGGTCATTACATAGCTGGGGTCCCTACAAAGAGCATGTGACAAGGCATAAACATGTCTCCTTTAGCTGGTAATAAGAATGGCAAAAGAATATACTTACATTTTTGCATCTTGAATTTCCTCAAAATGTACGTTCTTAGTTAGTTCTGCAATCCGAATTACATGAGTTATGTCATGGGCTCAGCACCTGATTAAACACCGCGAATTGTACTGTAATTTCGACTACATTTCCAACTGCAATAAAATTCTCCTTACTGCACTGAAAATGAAATGAACATGATATTCCATAGCGTCGTTTTGATACTTTCAGTTGAAATAATTTATATCTTTCCCTACATTATGATTCCAAACAATCAATGACAGAACAGAAACACACATGCAGCTGATTCGAGGCGGGTCCCTCCCTGCTTAAATAACATGTACTTTGTATGGAATTGACACAGCTAATAAATCCTGTTCATCACAAGCAGAAAAGCAGAATTTAGTAGAATCGACAGAAGAAAAAAAACTCCATCCATTCCAGACCAACTGGAAAAAGTTATTGCAATTCCCATTCATGCACAATATGACTCTAAATTTCAATTTTAAGAAGACCAGAGTGATAATTTTCTTCTAAAGTAATATCGAGAGCGTGAGGAAGTTCAGAAGAATTACCGGAAATAGCGTTTATATTTCTTTTGGCGGTTTCTTTACCAATGCTGTAGTGTTTATGAGAGCTAGATCAAGCAAGTAGCAAAAAAAACCATATTTAGATATATCAAGAAAGCAACAAGAGCCATTTTCAGATAATAGTAGTAGTAGTAGTAGTTGTTGTTGTTGTTGGTGGTGGTGGTGGTGTAGTATTAGTAGTTGTAGTAGTAATAGTAGTAGTAGTATTCATATTAGTAGTTGTAGTAGTAGGTGTAGTAGTTGTAGTAGTAAGAAGAAGAAGAATCTGCAGCAAACCAGCATATTTGCGCGTTTGTTTGTTTCGTTGTTATTTTCTTTTGATATCTGTAACATCTTTACTATCATAATTATATTTGTGATAAGGCGTCACCACCATCCATATTAAGCTTCCACGATGTGGATCAAAATTTGAAATCATTTTGCACACTTTCTCAATCATGTCCCCAAAAATCTGAAGTCTGTATCTTAAAATCTGTGGAATGAGTTGTACGTTATTACTAACGCAATACCGTACAGGCAGGATCAAATAATCCCCTTTTTGAATAATAATAATAATAATAATAATAATAATGAATCGCCGAAAAACTTGTATTGACCCCTTAGCAAACACGTGTTTGTATTTGTTTCACTTGAATGATTCGTCCTGATGCACGTGATTGTCGTGCTTCACATGGCTATGATTGGTGGGTCATGTACCAGCATAAGAAAATATATAACTGGGCTCGTACGCGTGTTAGACAACTAAACATTTGCAGCAGTCACTTGGCATTGTTGCAGAAATAAAGGGGGGAAGAAAGATTTGTCACTCAGTGCAAACATGGAGTGAGTTAAGGTAGGTAGGGATGGATTTGTTTAAGACATGACCTAACACAGTACACCCTAGCATTAGAATGAGTTCATAGAAACAACATGGTTTTTTTTTTTTTTTTTTTTAAACATAGATCGATATTCTTCCACCTCGTTGTTTTTTAGTTTTATTTCTCTTTCTGTTATTCCTTTCCTCTGTCCTCCTTGAACCCTGTCCGGACTGTAATTCTTATGTTAATAGTCCGATTGTACAGGTTATAGTACGACGTTTACCTCGTACAAAGATTTTTTGTTGCACCGTTTTATTGGCTGCTTGTTTAAAGTTTGCATGAATAAAGTGGTAGAATTCTTAAAAATAATATATGGATTAAATTCATGAAAGTAATAATTGTTTATATTTTGTTTTATTTTTTAAGATAGCAAGAAAAACGGGCATCACAGCACGCAACTGGCAACTATATCATAATTATGTATTTTAAATCATCAGCACCATACAGCATCGTTGACTTGGTTGTCATTGGTAAACTATAATTTTCCGTAAATCGCTATTTTGAGCTATATAGTACGGCTGGATTCCTTATCTCATTTCAGCTGTACAGTACAGCTTGATTCATTCTCTCTGCTTTCAATTTTACAGTACAGCTGAATTCATTTTCTCTGCTTTCAACTTTACAACTGGATTCCTTATTTGCGTGCAAGATGTTTTAAATAAACCATTTTTGGTATGTATATCTCTACAGGCTATCTGGGTGTGTAAACAACCAATTGGCGCAGCTTGTTTCAATTTATTGAAGCGAGTCTCAGTAGATATAGGTACAATTTGATTTGTTGCAAACAATACACGATCGATGCAGCTCTCATGAAATTAACCTTAACTTCTCATTACTCGCTGTTTGACTCTTCATCCCCGTACTGTCTGAAGCCAATCCAATACGAAATTTTCGTGTCATCCCAAAAAAGATCTTGAAAGCAGAAAATAAATTATAAACCCAATAACAACAACATAACCACCACAACGAATGAGGACCATCTTTAGAACATACTGGAATACTACTGAACTAATATCAACGATGCTCCCGTTCAGTATTTATTCCAATCCTATCATCTACGTGGAACATGTACAAGTACGTATAATTGAAGAAATTGTGAACAGAAACGGGGCGTGTACATTCAATGAAATAGATAGCTCGTATTTAAAAACATACAAAAGATACGATTTCGAAAGGGTTACTAAAGGTCGTTGAATCGTCGCCATGGAAACACGATAACTTTCCGCTTCCTGAAGGTCGAAACACTGATATTTAATAACATATTTCCATTACAAATATATATTTTGCGAGGCCGTTTAATGGTGCTCCAACTCAAGGACAGATACGCATCACGAGCTTTCAGTAACTACACAGATGATTTTGTAGAGTAGAAAATGTTTAATGGAAAGTTTTGTTAAGGTACTGGTGTGGTTTTAAGATTAACGGACAAGAGATGACCTGTAGAGGTACATCTGAAGTATCCAAATAAAATATCACTTTTACAGAACCGTAAGCCCAGCTTTGGCCAAATGAACATAACACAGACTGTGGATCCAGCTATAATGGCAGGAGACTGATCAGACCGGTCAATATTTATGTTAAGGTTATTGGTGATGGACATTCAATTTGTCCATCCTTCATCTGTCAAAAATATTTCCTTTGTTTACGAGGTAACTCCACACAATCCAATGTTGTGCTGCGGTGGTGTAATAATTTTCTCCTCTCATCTTTACATCCGATTTGAGCTTCTTAGCATGATTCCAGAACAAACACTCTACCTAGAGAAATGAAATATGGTACGTTTAATACATTTATAGATGACCTGATTGAATCTTCACTTTGTTTGAATGAGTTCTGCAGACTTTTGCTTGTTTTTGTTTGTGTTTGGACTTGAATTTTGGGGCGACATCTCGTTTGCTGGATTGAACCAATGTAAGCAGATGAAACTGCATACGAGTAAATGATACGATTAGATTTCAATACTGTTTTAGCGAGGTTTCCAGCGTGGTGATTGTGTGTGTGTGTGGGGGGGAGATAGGGGGTAGGGAAGGGGGGAGGGGCTCGCAAGTACATCATATCCATATATATTTTTTACATAGGTGTAAAATGTAGTCCACACCTGCGTCCTTATTCAAGGGTGCCCAATACAGTTAAATTATTCTGAGGTTTTTTTTTTTGTTTTTTTTTTAAATGCGGCAAATTATCTTTTCTTACCCTCCTCATCCTATCCCTCCACACCACTCTCATCCTCAGTGACGCAATATTTCTAATAGATTTCCATTAGCAATTCATCTGAATCACGCGGGAACCCCCAAAGCAATATACAGGATATTTCAACATGTAATTAGAACAAGTGCTGCAAACCGGGGCGTATGGAAATGTCCTAATTTAAACGTTTTGTTTAAATCTCTTGTCACATTTGGATTTATTAAAATTACCCAGGGACAGGAAATAATAAAGTATAAACTATAATCTAGTTTCATTGCTCTTGTCATCAAAATTGCAAAGAAGTTGCATCTTGGAAGGGAAATTATTATACCAAAACTGGCTCGTTCTGATCTATCACAAATCGAATTGATACGTGGAAGGTTATGTTGAGTCAGTTGTGCATTGTAGGTTGTAATGACCCATATTCTATTCATGCAATACGTTCATTCCAGGTGGCTCTTACACAGTATTGTGGCATTATGTAAATATAAAAGTACTAAACGTAAGTCAAACAATTGGCTACTTGCTTTTCATTGATGACATGTGTTGACAATATGTCTTCTGGCAAGGAGCTCAGTGTTTAGCGTGCCGAACTCACGACCGAAAGGATACGGGTTCGAATCCTATCGTCTAACCTGCCCGGGTCAGCTGTCGTAGTGTGTCCTTGAAAAAGGGACTACTTGTGTTGCTGTGTGGTAAAGTAATAAAACAAACTAAATCAGAAATGTCTTCTGGTTGAATGGCTGCCTTAATGTACATCTCGACTATTTCATTCTCCAGTCTCTAATTGTATTATAGACCGCTAACATTTTCACTGGTCATGTGACTGCTATGAATAGCATATCAGATAAATGGCCAAGTTAGAGTATGATTTTATTCAGAGTTAAGTGAGTTAAAGCGGCCTCGTCATCGATGAAAATTTGAGAGACCCACAATACAAATGTATGTTGGATCATGAGCCACTGAACGTTTCTTGCATGGTGAGACCGCTTTTAATGCTTCGTTCGGAATACCTCACTGAGTGGATCCGCAAAAGACATATCATTAACATGTGTCATTAATTTTAAAGCAAAATAACTATTCCTTACATCATCCTTGTAATAGGGGGCCCAGAGTGGCCGAGTTGTCTAAAGCGCTCACCGTCTTGGATCGCTGCCATCTCACCTCTGTCTGCGTGGGTTCGAGTCGCGGCCAATGTGGGTATGTGAAAAAGCTTGCCAGTAGCTTCTCGTGGATCGGTGGTTCTTTCCGGGGTTTTCCCCGTTTCTTCTTCCTCTATTTATACTGGCCGCCAGGTATAGACTATCTTGTGCTGGAAATGGCGTTAAACCCTACAACAACAACAACAACATCCTTGTAATAACTGTTTAAAATGCAGAGAGAGAGAGAGAGAGAGAGAGAGAGAGAGAGTAAATAAAGATAATGACGAGAAAATACGACTAAATTGGTATCTTTTTATGTAATAATTTGATTAATCTTTTAATGTCAATTTGAAAATAACAATCTGCGAATTCGATAAGAGTGAAGAAGGGAATGGTAATACGCGGTCAAGTATAAAATGAATACATGACACTGAATGGTAATACGCGGTCTACTCGTATAAAATTAATATGTGGCACTAAATGGTAATACGCAGTCTGCTCGTATAAAATTAACATGTGACACTGAATGATAATACCCAATCTAGTCGTATAAAATGAATACTTGACACTGAATGATGATACGCGGTCAAGTCGTATGAAATTTATGTGATACTGAATGGAAATACGCAGTCTTGTCATATGAAATGAATACGTGACACTGAATGGTAATTCGCCGTCTAGTCATAGAAAAGGAATACGTGACACTGAATGGAAATTCGCAGTCTAGTCATAGAAAAGGAATACGTGACACTGAATGGAAATTCGCAGTCTAGTCATAGAAAAGGAATACGTGACACTGAATGGAAATTCGCAGTCTAGTCATAGAAAAGGAATACGTGACACTGAATGGAAATTCGCAGTCTAGTCATAGAAAAGGAATACGTGACACTGAATGGTAATGCGCGGTCTAGTCGTATAACATGAATACGTGACACTGAATGGTAATATGTTGTTGTTGTTGTTGTTGTGGGGCTTAACGCCATTTTTCAGCACAAGATAGGCTATACATGGCGGTCAGTATTAATGGTGGAGGAAGAAACCGGGAAATCCGCGGAAAGAACCACCGACCCACGAGAAGCTACTGGCAAGCTTTCTCACGTATCCACATTCGCCGAATCTTAGACTCGAACCCACGCAGACAGAGGTGAGATGGCAGTGATCCGTAACGGAGAGCGCTTTAGACCACTCGGCCACTCGGGGCCCCTCTGAATGGTAATACGCTTTCTAGTCTTATAAAAGGAATGCGTGACACTGCAATTACATTGAAAGATTTCTATCATATTCAGCCTCAGATAGATAAATTGATAAGAAATCTTCTATAGTTGCGTGCACCTGTAATAACAGAATATTGGTAAAATCCATGCACAAATACCCCTGTCCCCAATACATGTATTGATCAGCAGTATTATTATAAAAACAAACACCATTACATCGGAAACTAATCCATTGATTTAAGAGCAACTACTGCCTGTGTGTCTGTTTCTTCGCTTTATGAGTACATGCGCATGTTCTCTTTCTTCCTTTTAATTTTGTATATATGTGTCTTCCGTAAATCCATTCATCCAACTGTATTTATTCCGTCTTCTCGTTGATCCCTACTTTTGCTTGTAACGACATTGTTTAGTTCCGCTATTGCGCACTTTAGTAAAGAGTTGCACCTAACATGACTAATATAGTAGCACAGGAGTTTGCAGTTTTATCAATAAAGCACGACGAAATTTCTGACAACATGAAATCACCTTACCGGTATTATAAATTAACACAAAGAATGCAAGCGTGACCACAACCCTCCGCTCGATTCGACTTTTCTCGCGCGTCTTTTATCGCTTCAGAATCGCAAGAAGGCTGAAAAACTACACATATCCATTCAAAAAACAGTAACGTACCAACGCATCACTCTCGGACGACCATCGCATGAATCCAATCCGGCGAATTAACCTTTATTTTCACCATTACGGTCACAAACCCTGTCAAACAGAACTCATTACAGGAAGTAGCCCATTTCTACCGCGGGCTAAATAACGTCATGAAACTAATTTTACAAGATAAAATGTTTAACTTGTTTTCTATTTCAGATTGTATCATTTAATAATTTTTGTATCAATTTCCAGAACAGAAATATGTAGTTAAAGTTCGGATAGTACAAATAACGGTTGATGACGTCATCACATTTCAACTATTAAAGCCTAGACGGATGCTGGACCCGGAAGATTGAAAAATGTGTTTGATAGACTTTCTAGAGGTTGTCACCTGGTAAGATCATCTGTTGTACTGAGTTTTTTTCATAACAGAAAATGATAGTGAAGAAGAAAATATTATACTTGTATGAGAGATGTACTATTTATTATGATGATGATGATGATGATAGAGAGAGAGAGAGAGAGAGAGAGAGAGAGAGAGAGAGAGAATGAACAATAGGAAAGGAGAAAAGCTGTTGCTTTATTCCACTGATTAACCATTGATGATGATGATGATGATGATGATGTGTGTGTGTGTGTGTGTGTGTGTGTGTGTGTGTGTGTGAGAGAGAGAGAGAGAGAGAGAGAGAGAATAGTTGTGACGTAGAAAATCAATACGTAATACGATACGTTACAATTAATGACGATGCAAGAGAGAACAAAATGATTCTTGTATGGTTTACCGATGATGATGATGATGATGAGAGAGACAGACAGACAGATGAGGCAGGTAACACAAAATACTAAAATTATCAGGATTAATGTGTATACAATGCGAGGACAGTCTGAACGCTATCAGCAACTGTATGTATGCATTCATGTATGCGCAGAGTGACAGCATATTTTTTACAACTTTTGAAAATAGTAGAAATATAATACTGTAAATAACATTTTCATTATGCATTCATTATTCTGAGCAAATTCAACTAACTGACGGAGTCCGCAGTATTAAATTTCCCTAGTATTAAAAGAAAACAGATTCTGCGCCGTGTTCGGAACGATTATTAGACCCTAACGCATATTTACTGTAGGGTAGAAACTAGTAGAAATGGGCTACTTCCTGTAATGAGTTCTGTTTGACAGGGTTTGTGACCGTAATGGTGAAAATAAAGGTTAATTCGCTGGATTGGATTCATGCGATGGTCGTCCGAGATTGATGCGTTGGTACGTTACTGTTTTTTGAATGGATATGTGTAGTTTTTCAGTCTTCTTGCTATTTTGAAGCGATAAAAGACGCGCGAGAAAAGTCGAATCGAGCGGAGGGTTGTGGTCACGCTTGCATTCCTTGTGTTAATTTATAATACCGTTAAGGTGATTTCATGTTGTCAGAAATTTCGTCGTGCTTTATTGATAAAACTGCAGACTCCTGTGATAGTAGTAAAACTTTAGAGTCGAAATCTCCGTTCAAGTTACCTGTTGTTGAAACAAATCAGTTATCGACTGCTTACGATACATACTAAATGTACGTGACATGAATACGTCTACTCCGGAAGTAGATCAATGGCACTGTGACAGACCGATGCAGTAAGAGAGAAGCATCCTAAATTTCGCGCCAAACGGTCTGCTGATCGGTATGGCGGAGAGCATTATGACCACAGGGGCTCGTATCGTTGCTTACCATTTAACTGTCAGTCATACAGTCATACATTAGTATAAAACAATGCAAGGGAGGACACGTTTCCTTTCTCGTGCGACCTATTTAAGAATCAACACTGACATTTCAAGCTACATTTCGCGTAGAGAAATGTGCAAAAACAACGCCCTGAATGTGATGCTGCCTTTTCATTGGCCATCTGAAAAGAAGTTATAAATAAATGCAGGACGTCATTTTCGTTTAACCAATGAGAGGACAGTATTCCATTCACCGGGATTTCACTTGCATATTAAGCGAGCTCGATCATGGCCATATCGAACAGTAGAATGGGAAAATGGTCTGCCATTCCTTAAAGATATGATAGTAAGCCAAACTTTGGATAGGCATACAAAGTCGACTGCCTGAGCTAAACACCAGTACCAAATTTATTACGCTATGCGAAATGCAGCTTGAAATATCAGCTTTGAGAACGGAGAGAAATGTCCTCACTTGTATTACTTTATAATTTATGTATGACTGATAGTTAAATTGTAAGCAATAATACGAACTCCCGTGATTTTGACATTTGTTGACATTAACCAAAGGAAATGGACGGATCTTGAAACTTTCACTGACCCATAAGCCATATGGACAACAGGCATGCGCATTATCTAATTTAGGTATACTTCGCCCATTTGTAGGGTTTAATTGGGTCTTTTGTCTCGCTCTCTATATAACGTGCCCACTTCGAATTATGAAGTTTTACAATTTAGCGTTGAAATGTTCACATAGAAGTGGGTGATCGTGCTATTTGAATACATTAGTATTGTAAAGAGCTACTTTTCCTGGATTCAATAAAGTCTAGCTGGCGTGATTACGTGCCCAATTATTTACACCTTCATCTTGGCTGACTTTTGGCGCATTGTGCTGATGTTTATTTCCCCATCACATCCACCACAATTTTCCATTTTTTTTTTTCTCAGTCCGTTAAGGTCTACTTTAATGAGCAATTTTGCTTAGCGTTGGTGAAGTGATTTTAATTTTGCATGACGTGATATTCTCAGTACGATACAGCCAGGCCTGGCCCTAGCGCAAGGCAAACGAAGCAACCGCCTTGGGCCCCGCGCTTCTCCGCAATGAAATTATTTTTGCTTGAGGCCCCGCGCTCATCGCTTTGCCTTGGGCCCCGCACATCCTAGGGCCAGGCCTGGATACAGCACAACCGTGTAATTTTGACTACTGGCATTGCTATAGTGTTATATATTTCTTGTACCTCAAAACTTGCATGCTGATAACATACTCAGTTTGAAATCGGTGATACAATCATAATGTTTTGTTTATCGTTGATGTGTTTTATTTGATCGATTACAGGATGTTTTTTTCTTGTACGCTGCTATTTCATCTCGTCTTTTAAAATTGTCCGGCATGAGTTTGATGTAATTATTTTGATTGTAGAGCTCTTAGCATCTCACCCCCACCCACACCCCACAACCTTTAATTTTTAAGTGGTATAGTTTTAATTGGTTTCACAAATAGCAATATGGGTGTATTGGAGGTCATATGGAAATTAGCTTTACGCCGTAGATTAACATGCTCTAGACGGTATGGGCACATACTGGAAATTCTCGGTTAAATGGGTTCATAGGTTTAGTACGAGGATGTATTATACAGTCAAAAGAGTTTATAGTGTCAAAACTGTTTAAAGGGTGAAAAGTGCATATGTGGTCCAAAGTGTTAATCGGGTCAAACGAGAATGGTAACATTAAATTTTGTTATCTACAATACAGCACGCGCCTCTCCTATTCAACACGCTGTGTATAGTGACCAATACCCCATCATCTACCATGCAGCACCCCACATATACTATCCAACACGCCGTGTGAAGTGATCAATAGCAGCAATCTATTTCCAACACCTTATATATACTATCCAAAGCGCCTTATGTAGAAACCAATACCCCGGCATCTATCATCCATCACCAAACACTGTCATCAATACTCCGTTTACAATATTATGTACATTTAATTTGTATTTGTTGACTTTTCTTAATGTGATATATATATATATATATATATATATATATATATATATATATATATATATATATATATATATATGAGCAGTGATATTCATTTTGTAAACAACATAATACATACCTAATATTTCTCTCTGAGTGTGGATTAAATATTCACATCATTATTAATGGATGTAGAAATGTTTATTTGAAACGGAGTCCGGTACATAGTTTTCCACTTGGAAATTCCTAAAATTGTTGACAACTGTTTTATTTACTGGTCTACGTACTGGCTCTATTATTGTCGGGTTTTTGATAATGTTAACTTTAAAAATTACTCATTCTTGCTTTCACATCTCAAGCAGAATCATTCATGTTGTTTTGTTCAGTTTTTAATTGGGTGGATTTACCTATTCACACTATTATTTACTGGAATTACAAAATACTCAAAAAATGATCCTATGCTGGAACATTCATTTGAAATTATAATGGAACCAGAGAAGTAGATTTTGGATTATATTATTGTGATAAGTAAAAAGACTCTTAGTACATCATCACAATACAGGCCACTGGCACATTAATCTATTGGAGACTACAGGGACACCAATACATTCAATATCAGAATTTATTTCTAATACTACTGGAATTCAATTGGAACTTTTGGACTTGTAGTAGAACATATAGGACTATTTGGGATTTAATTCACAATACTGTTATGTTCATTTTTAAATTTTAACTTTATATTCTAGTGATTAAGTCATTTGTTGAATTGTAAAAAAAAAAAAAAAAAAAAAACAACTTGTTTGTTTTCGCTCTTCCTGTTACTTTGTTTAGACCTTAATGTCGTAACAGAAAATTTGGGGCGCATTGAATGGATACGAATATCTCTAAAACGTTTCCGTAATACTTAGTTTTGAAATTTAAATTCCCTTTGTTTCGGAATTTTCTAAGTCCCAGGCATTATTTCACATATTTGAGAAATTTATAATGAAACCTTTAGACATTCCCAATGTCATCTAAAGTGGAGGAGTTTATTTTAAATCCTACACAGGAAAGGTTCGATTCTTTGAAATAAGATGAATTGCTCCAGCTTGCCAGGCAATATGATCTCTCTGAGGCAAAGGCTTCTTTAACGAGGTAAGAAATAAAAAAATATTTTATTAAAAAATTTATACAAAAGAATGTTTTGGATAAAAATGTTTGGGGATTGATTAGTAAGTTTATATCTGGCTCTGAATGAAAGTAATAAAATTGAAATTAAAATGCAAGATGGAAACAGCTAAGAAACTTCAGCTTCAGAAAGACAAAGAAGAGAAATAAATGCAGCTATAGAAAGAAGAAAGAATAACAGTTGCGCAAAGAGTAAAGAAGGGTCATACAGCTACAGAAAGAATAAAGACAATTACAATTGCAGAAAGAGGAAAGAGAGAAAGAGAAAGAGAAGATAGGCTAATGCTAATGTAATGTGAAAGGAAAGAGAGGGATATACAGATGCGGATAGAAAGAGAAAAAGAATCTTTGGAATACAAATGGAGAAGAAAGAGAAAAGGAACAAAGGGAATTTTAATTTAGATTTTAAAACAAATTAGAAGTGACAAGTGGACCCCCCCCCTTTACACACAATTAAAGTTTTTGATGTGACCAGAAATAATAGATTTGTACCCTCTTTAAGAGAAAAAGAAGTAGATAAATATTTTCCTCATTTTGACCACAAAAAAAATTGCTGAAAATTTGAAATGTCCAAGAGAGCTTTGGATTCTATTAGTTCAGAGTGTACACATTGGTAAAGATCGTGAAGTCTACATTTCACTGTCAGTATAACAAAGTGCTCATTATAAAGTGGTTAAGGAATGTATCTTGAACAGTTATGACTTAGTACCGGAGGCATATCGACAAAAGGCTTAGGAACTGTAGAAAAAAGAAAACCTTGACAGACCCATGTCGAATTTACATCAGAAAAAGAACAACTATTTGATAGGCGGTGCTCAGTCAAGAAAGTTGGTTAAGACTACGATAACCTCAGACAGCTCTTATTAATTGAAGGGTTCAAGAATTACGTCCAAAGTAAGCAGAGTGTCGTTTTGGAGACTAGAGTGCCACATTTGAAACAGCATATTATAACCTCATTGTTAAATTCCCATTTGATGCCAAACAGACCGATAATGTCAAATAGGATTTCCTCTAAAACTCACAAAAATAGTGGCATAATATTAATTTCCCTTTTTACCCAAGTGCCACAAAAAATGGAGACCTAATGTTAATTTTCCGTTTGACCCTGTAATGCAGAGACCCCTTGTAACATTGGATTCCCGTTTGATCTCAAAGTGTCCCACAATACTGCTACTTTGGTGCATTTTCCTGTGTAGGAATATTTTAAAAAACAAAAGAAAGTTTCATATATTTTGGCAATGTATTTTGACAATGTATGTGTCACCAAACATTTTTAGAGAAATTAGAGTTTGATAGAATATATAGTACTTACAAACGTCATTAAATTTATAGAATGAGAAAACACTAAGAGCTTCACAGCTGACCATTATCTATAAAAGAGAGTGGTTGGGTTATGAATTTCTTAAAACGTAATCACCTTATAATCGGTAATTTCATTTAGCCATGGGTGTTTAGCACACTACCTGAAACTTTGATTTATCGAACGTCTTTTTCAAATGAATTATGTAATTGTATCTTGAATTTTGTCTTTTGTCATTGATACGTTGATACGTTTATCTGAATGTCTCATATTAACGGTAATCTAATATTTTTATTGGAACAAACTCTACCAGTTAGCAATTGTGTCAACTGGATTCTGATGAAAAAAATTTACAACACATCACAGTGGACCCTACCCACAGAACATGTTGGAGGACAGAAAGAAAATGATGGAGCTACACAAGCTTGAATTGTATAAAGTATGGGAACTAGAAGATGTCCATTGTTTAGAATGGGGTCAAGAATGATTCACAGTCCGTGTAAAATGGGCGATGTTCAGGTCTCCAATGCTAAAACCATCGCGAAGTACCATAAACGCTGTAAATGTCATTATTTATAATATGTAATCATTTTCTTTAATTGATCACCTGTATTTTCACATAACTGAGTCACGCGTTACCAGTATGATGTGATGTCACTTTTGTCTATTAGTTACAGGTGTATTTATATCTCCAACCAAATGCAGAATCTACAAACACAGCACAGGGAGACTGATGAATAGTAATCTGTCAGTGAGGAAATCTACAGTTGGTGATAATTTTGGATTAATTACTAACATGTGACGTTATTGTTTTTTTTAATGCTTTGAAAATTATACTACCTATCTAATTTGTTACATAATATATATATTCGGTTTTTCAGATACCTTAAACAAAATATATTTTGATCAAAAATATGTTGTAGATATTGATCGATCGATTAACTGATTGATTGATTCACGTTTACTCGTTTTAATGAAAACTATGAGAGTAATAAATAGTCATACATATGTACAATAAATACATCGTACAAAACCTACCATGGATAATGATGATGAAATCAACAACTGGGTATATCGTAGATGATTTGTACAGGTAAGGGCGACGACTTTAATGGTGAGGATGGTGGAATGAAATGGATTTTATGTTGAAAACCACGAAAATATTGATGATCATCATTATTTTAAAAATCACCATCGTCTTCGCCACTAGATGAAGCAGCTGTCTAATGACCATTCTCATCAGCTTCATCATTACGATGATGTTTTTACAGAATGGCTCCAGTTATGTTACCCACGGTCCTAGGGTTGCTCGGTGCTGCCTGCACTCTGGCTGTACCGATACAGACGTACGCCAACTCCCTGAAGACGAAATTTGTCAACGAACCAATTAGCGTGAGCGCCTTCAACATCAAGACATTCGGCCAGGCCAAAATGAGCAATGAGCAGGTGGCCAACATCATAACAAAGGTAGGGCCACTATCATGAGGTAAGCTAGTGCCATAACAGTTAAATATATGAGTGAGGTTGGGATCATTATCATAACAGATGTACAACCAGTATTATAACTGAGGTAGGGTCAGTTTCAAGGTATAACCAGACCAAAACAAGGGTAGGCCAGCCCCGTAACAAGGTACAGGGGGAATTTCAGAACAAATGTTATAGTTTAAATCTACTTGCGATAAATTTGATAGGAATCGTGCAAAATGTGATAGTAGCATGCCATTCAGCAAGAGTTAAATCTCGTGTCTAAAACAATGTTAGCTTCGTGTCCAAGCTGTTGAAACGTTTCTTTGGTCATATGTCGTCACGATTCAAAATAACAGCCATTTGTTCAAATCACATTATTAATGGTGTCATCCATTTTGCACAGTATTATTCTGTGTATAATGAGAAAATTGGGTTCATAATGTCTTTATAGTCCGCCAAGCTTAGCATCCCACACGTTATAATATAATTAATCAGAGCATGGATTGAGAGTGGGCAGTAATCTGTTTGTACATGCCATATAGTGAAATTAGCTAAGGTGTCAGACCCATCATTGAACCATACCGTTTTACGGTCAGTTATTAGACCATGGTAGGATGTTTCTTCCACAAAGCCTTTTTAACAAAGGCGATCCGACAGATTGTGTCAACCTTGGCAAGGATGAAAGACATTTGTCCCTGGTTGTGGTAGAGTTTGGAAATGACCGGAATTTATTTGATACGTCTGTTGCACGAGACAATAGCTAATACATGATTGTTCTAATTTAAGGCATTGTAATAACCTGATTATTCGAATTCCTTATATTCTACATGACCTTGGCGACCATAATCGCGAGCGGTCGTGCAGCTGTTGATCCCTTCGTAACTGATCGGAATATCATCTAAGACCGAGGTTCTGGATCCGGGACAGGCAACGTGAAAGCGAGTAGTTAGTAAATCAGACTATTGCAAGCAATTCTATCATTGGGCAGCCGATAAGGCACACAGTTGCTGAAAGGGAAGAGTGGAACGACCACCCTGTTGAACGACCACTCTGCATGCAGTGTTCACTCTCCGAGATCAGCTCACTGACTTTGCTTTGAATGTAACCGACTTGTAAACGTGATTGGACGATTAGAACACCACGGAGCCACATATAAAGTTCAAAACTAATGCGTAGAGGTTTGTTGATTCTATTTTTCATTTTTTGCACAAGCATTTGATCAAACACACTCGCGCGAACACATGCAAACACACGCACGAATCTGACATGTTCAGTACACCTTTGTCGTATAGAACATTCTGCCACGATTAATATGAAACTGCTGCCTCCACATCAAGCACGTTTATCTTTTGAAATCCTTCGTTTGGATTACACTTAGTCTGGATTACACTAAGTGCTGACTGCGACTAAATGTGGCAACTGAGTGACATCTCATTCGTCAATACATACCCGTTATCTCCGGCAGTAGGAAGGACCCAGAAGTTCTACTGCCAATCTTTGTATCCCGTTATCTCCAGCAGCAGAGAGCTTCTAGAAATACTACTGCCTGTACCCAATCCTTGCATACGTTAATCGTCAGGAGGAAGGAGGTTTCAGGTTGTACTGCCTGTAGCCAGTCCATGCGTATCGATATCTTTAGAAGTTGGGAGGGTTAAGAAATATTGTTGGCTGTACACAGCCTATTCTACTTTATTAAAAGTTTAACTGCTTGTGGCCAGTCCGTGCATACCATTATATCCAAATGAAATGGGGGATCAGATAATCTAGGCAAAACCTCCGGAAGCTCCTCGCCGGCTGAGAACACCCCACGACATCGTCCAGAAAGACTTCGGTTGCTACTGAAGACCTTGTCCGAAAATTGGAGATCACACAGTTCATTATTTTTAGGAAGACCGTGCGTAGGTGTGTACCTGTTTATGTGAAGGCTATTGCTATTTGAAGGCCCAAATGAGCATTAACATTGGGTACAATACGTTTTCCGATTTAATTTTTCCGATATGTAAACCTTTTCACAGGCTAATATCCAGCAATTTTATGTCCATGGCCTCGCGCAGTCAGTTCCAATAAATATCATTTTATAAATCAACATCTGGATCACATTCATTAATATCTAAGATCACCACCGAGAAAATGTTAAAGAAACGCATTCCTGTATTGAAGGTTAAGACTTCTTTGTATAGAAATTTTGTGCTTAAATACTATGCTCGGACCAACTTTGATGGATTATGTTGTCGTACGACAAAAGAGAAGCCGTGTGAGTTTGGGTCTGTTGCTACATTCATACAGGGCATTATAACAGCCCATTGTGCAAAGTGGCATGTTGGTATTCCATTTTGCACAGTTCTTCTGCAAGTCCACTTGCCTGTTGGCCAATGTCATAATTCTTATAGCGGAAGTTGGGTAACAAGATAACAGACGCAGGACACCGCGGTTAGGCTAATATTGTAATAGCGGTAATGCGGGCGGTATAAGAGATGGGGCTAACATAATACCAAATGTACGGCTAGTAACACAACGGAGGTTGAGCCAGTATGATAAGAGAGATGTATTGGTTGGGCTAGTATAATAAGAGAGAGGTATAGGTTATGCTAACATAATTACCAATAGGTATTTCTAATATCATGACAGGTTGTTGATAGAATTACATAAATTTATCACGCGCATCTAAACTCATGCGCTTCTTAACAGCATGGCTCTTCAAGTTTCAACTGTCACGCCTAATACATTTGTGTGTATCTGTTTCTGCCTCCAGATTTTATGATATTCTTAATAAAGAAAAGACACCACCGTTAAAGAAAGGTCTTTATTTTATGCACGAATGCATTGTAAAACTTTTAAAAGTCTCCACTTTCTAGTATACTTCATTTATTCACTGCAGATTGTCAGCCGTTATGACGTCATCTTGATCCAGGAAATCCGGGATATTTCAGGAGCTTCCTTCCATAAACTCTGGCAGATGGTTAACGCGTGAGTAGCAAGCCGTAGTTCTATCGTCGTTGTCACTAAAGTTGTCATCTCTGTTGTTGTCGTTGTCGTCTGATTGTCTGTCCGTTTGGCCCATTCTCCTACACAAATGGGCTGAAGTAAGCCAAACTTGGTAGTAGACTTGTCCGCCTGGTGACAATGTGCAGAACGATATTAGTTTGCTCCGCCAGGTGGGATTACTGGAATTGGTCTAATTCATGGTGAGAATTTAAGCACAAAGTTCTAATGGCCTTATCTGTAATTGGACTGGACGGATATTAAACATGCAAGCCTTGGATTTACGAACCTTCAATCATCGAGAGGAAGTAGGTTTGCACAGTTGTTTACGATGCTAATTTCTTCATATATTGCTATTGTCACTGGTAAAATTAAAAAAAAAAAAAAAAAACGTGCTTGATTCAAATATACTTTCGTTTCAATATGTTAAAATGCCAACGTGTTCTTCCGAAGTTTTTTAAATAAAGGAGATCCAAATAAACGCTTTTTTACTTTATAAGTCTCTCTTTTTTTTATAAAGTTATCATTATTTAAAATTTTTTTTAGAAATTAAATGGCCAAGAGAATGTTGCAATAGATTAAGCAAGATTTGTACTACTATGAAGGGAAACAAGAAGTTGTATAAGGCTGGCTTGGCCCCACCTTGCATCACGTTTTTACAGCCACCAAATAGATCCCAATGGAGTATAGGAACGATGGCGTTTAATAAGGTAAAGAGGGTTTTACAGTTTGGCCCCATTTGCATCACATTATGTTACGTCATGTAGCAGCAAAGGTTTTCACAAGACCTCAGTAGCATTTTGGGGTAGGTGCATGGAGAGCGGTCATAGTTGGCGACCGGAGGTGGTGAGACATCGCGTTGACTATAATGTTTTTTGAAGACTCAGTGGGCCCTAGGAGGGGGTTAGGCTGGAGGAGGGTGGTCATGGTAGCCTAGCATTAAGTGGGTGACTATCAACACGCCAATTAAATACGATGTGTGTCTAGTGGACAGCAGCCATGACATGCCTTAAGCGATAAGGGTATTCATACCTCCTTCTTCAACAGTCACCTTCCGCAAAGTTTCTTTAGCGATTCCGGCGAAGAGTTTATGAAGCACTTAGATATGCTCGGGGACCCTTACCAAACAGGGCAGCTCAGGAGAGCCGTCTACCTTTTCAGCTAAGGCTCATAAGCCGGTGGAGCACTCGACTCGCGAAGGTCAAGGTCGGACAGGCAAAAGAAATAATAGATGACGCAGCTTAGGTTGCACCCTCGCTTAACCGTTTTATCAAATCGGCGGATTTTATTTTGGTCTTCGCTTAAGCGCTATCGCGACATGTACCGTTCTAGCAGAAGACCATATTGATTTTATCCAAAATGGATCTGAACTCCTCTAAAAATGGGGTACCATATCAGAGGGCTCGTAAGACCAAGTATATGATGGAGTTAGCATACCCCCGGCCAGGACCTGAATCTGGTCGTGTTTTTGAGTCGTCGCGCGAATATGACGGACTGAATTGTACTGCCATCGAAAACGGACCTTACACAAGAGACGAGTCTTCCATAGGAATAGCGAGATGGGCAGCCGACAGAGTAGCAAGTACCACACACTAGTGACCCCTATGCATATGGCTATGGTGCCAGACGCCACCTCCATACCGTCGACAATGTTGACAGCCCTTCCATACTCAATTTCAGTCTTGAACTGGGCCTCAATATCACAGATCTTTTTCAGTCGGTAGTTATGAGGGCTACCTTTGGGAGTCACACCAGTGTCGGTGTTTTTTACTTGTCAGCAACACGGAGTGCTTGGCACCAAACAGCGGAGTTTTTAAGGAAAGTGGGCCCCAAAATCTAATTTCTATGTCACTTAAGAAATTTTGTGAAATATTGATAGAGAAATAGATTTGTTTTTAAAATTAAATTTATTATTAAATAATTTGCTTTAATTATAATCTGTTTAAATAAACTCGCAAATTTTAGCCCTTGCCCCATAGCTTGCGGCCCGCTATGATTGCACCTTTCCACCTCGCTAAGGCCGCTACTGCGCAAAATATGACTCGTGCGCATACCAGCAGAAGGAAAGATGCGAGTCAGCGGGACGATGAAGAAATGGTTGCCGCGCGCGTCCAGCTCCTCCCTCCGCTGCATGAAGCCAGTGCCCGATTAAACCCTGTGGAGGCCCCTAGGCAATAGTACGTTTTTAATTTTACCAACCAACAATACAGTATTTTCTCTTTAGAGTCTTTAATGTAAAGTGGCGTGGGGCCCATAGGCCGGTGCCTACTCTGCCTATTTGGTAATCCGGCACTGCAGGAAGCCTGGGTTGAAGTTGGCGTTGACAGAGCCCAACACTTGGCGGTTGACGATGTCTGCTTCGGCATTGTTCTGCACAGCCTCAGCATTCTCTGTGACATACTACACAAGAATTAAGGTCGACCACCAGCTGCGAGCGTAGTCATCGCTGTAACCATCGGTAAATGGCGTCGACTCCGTTGATCACTTCGATAGTTATCAGCTTGGTAGGCCCAAATAGAGGTTCTGGGAGGCTGAAATCTAGAAAGCACTGGCAGACTGTAATGCTCGAGATGGCTGTTTACAGGCCGTCTTTAATTATACACTCATGCACGATCAAAGTCAGCCCGAAACATTGCCGGACCAGGACTGGTAAGGTCAACGATGGCGAAACTGAGGGTCGCTTCGGTTACCTCATTAAAATAGCGGAGGAACTCGTGCCAGTTGATAGCGGCAGCACACTACGTGGCATAGACCTTGCGCAGGTCATGGTCATCTATCGCACAGAACAGACCGAGCATTTTGACGTTATCGTGGATAACCTTTGGAATGTGGGCTTATCACTGAGATATGTATGGCATGTCGGGAGTTTTTGTCTCCCGTGGCTAAAGATGCCGGTGGGACGTTTTGCCCTATCAGGAACGTCGTCATAAAGAATATTATTTTTCTTGTCACAGTCAAGGTCATCTAGACCTAGGTGGTTGTGGACATTATAAAAGAATGTTACCTGGCCCTATATAGTGTCGTTCTGACTGCGCACAGAAGTGTAATTTTTTGAACGGTTTTCACTAACCTGTCAAAACACGTCATAGCAAGTTTAGTCGTCCACGTAGGTGGCAACCATGTACAGCCGATCCCACATCATTTCATGCGTCAGACGTTTTAACAACAGCTAGATCTTTTGCTCTCCGAGGGTTCGATACGCAGCACATTAACATGTGTGGTAGCGATCAATGATGCCACAGCTTCTTAATATTGAAAAGTTAAAGAAGCACATACTTCTTGAACAGTTACAGCATCCTCAGAAATGTTTGCATAATGTTTACGCTGCTGGCGAAAGACTGTAACTATTGGTAACCGCAGCATGGTGGACCTGGTCAACGGTGCACATCCTGTTTTGGGGATATGTGCTGCGTGCAGGGCAAAAAGGCCAAATTTATGGGGGAACATCAGGGTAGAAAAGCACCACAACGACATCATGGCCAGCCTCAGAAAGCTTCTAGGGTTGCCCTAGAGTTAGCATCCCGGGGAAAAGGACCTGCCGCTCTATATCTATTGTGGGCCTGCAATCTGGGTGGATGCCATCAGCAGCCCCAAGTAACCATCAATAGCGTGGAGATCGAATGTTACTGGAACGACATTGCATACTCACACAGCGACTACATGTGGGACCAGCAGAAGGCCAGCTTGGACTTGGATCTGATCCACGACCTAAAAGCCACCCAGCGACCTGCCATAGGTGAGCAGCTCAGTCTCGTGCTCGTTATTGGCGGGATGATGGCCAAGCACACAGTCTGTAGGCATGCATCCATTTAAAGACAGACTTAATATGCTAGAACGATGGATCCATCTACTACAGCTCCAGAGTTACTTGAAGTTGGAGGCATCTGCTAAAAAGCAAGCAGTGGCCACCAGAGCCCCGTTAGATGATATCAGGGAGGGGCTGAGAAAACATGACATCAGGCAAATGTACCTGCTGACGCTGCGTAAAATCGTCCGCCATAGTTTGAATGTCTTAACCACCAACGAGGTGCAATGTGCACCAGGCCAACATATTCCCGCTGTATGACAAAGGTGCAAGGCGCGTGTACAAGTACACACTGACCGTGATGTCGCCAGCCATTACAAGGGAACGGAACCCTTGTCCAGCAAACAGGCTGCGATGGTTGCCGCCTTGCTGAAATGGGCTGCTATATTGGTAAGGGTGGGAGTTTATAGTTGCCGTGTCACAGCTCCTGGGCAGTGTCCACCAGACCCAGAGTAACATGGAGCAGTTAACTGAAGCCTGGCTGAACAGCTGTTTGGGCATCAGTATGCCCAGGAGCTATTGCTTTATAATAACGAGTTAGCAACACACAATATAGAGTAGTCTCTGCCATGAACGGCACAAGGTCAATTGACTCCGTCTGTATCGCACATGCGGCACACCAGGGAAAGCAGCCCGGACTGATATGGGTATTTACCTTAGAGCCGGTATGGGTGGCTGCAACAGGATTGGTTTTGGCTACATAGAAGCTGGCGTTGGCCACATGATGGCTAGAGCTGGTTGCCATTCTCAGGCGGTCAGTAATTATCATAATAGTCAATTGATTTTCACTTACAAGATCACACCTTGTTCTGAAAAATATAATTACAGATTTTTAAAACTCTCGTAGTCATACGCTTACTTTTTCATATCAATCACCAACATGTTGAAGTTAATATTTCCTTTTCCGCTAGGTCTGATCCATCTCGTCCATATGGTATGGTTATCAGTGACAGACTGGGACGTAGCAGTTATAAAGAACAATACATGTACATGTACAGGTATGTTTGTCATTAAGTTCGTCTCAGTTTTTAATATATGGTACAAATCACCATTACGAATATATAAAAAACTGAAAGATTATCTTTACTGTTATTACAAAGAATCATGTTCAAATGCTATTTTAGGTAAATAAAGTTTGTAAAAAGTCAAACAACACACTCATCTTCAATTGCATTCAGATACGGGTAAATTGATAAGGATTATTACTCGTGTTTATCTTCGAGGTAAAATCATGATCAATTATTTCTCAAGGACCAAAAATTGACAATGTAATGATAGACTATTTATATGGTAGGGGCTTAGGAGGTCTTGGCCCCGAATCGATCCATTGATGGATTATTCAACCAATAACTCTAAGCTAATGAACAAAACAAGAGGTAAAGGAAATAGTGTGGCATGGTATTCCATAAATAGCTCTCTTATTCATCCTATTCATATACTTTCATCTTGGCCAGTTAATAAATGTTTTGTATTTTAAGTTGAATGCATGCTTGCACATAGAAACGTTCACCACAAGTATAAATACAATTTTAAGCAACATGCACGATGGTCTATCTGCATCTCCTCTTTATCACATACACATCAAGTAAAATTATTAGAAAAGTATGATATACATAAAAACAATGTGCTTAGAATGGATACACATGTCGAAAAAAATTTCAATTAAAAATAATGAATCGACAAATGAATTACAACATTTTCATTGTGAATTTTATCATTTGAATAAATATTTGCTGAAATGTAACGATATTTATTATGTATATCTTTATTGTTTTAAACTTTTGTTCATGATTGTAGATTGTAATGGGTTATTTGTAAAGAACATAATACATAGTTAACTTTTGTCCGTGATTGTAGATTAATACTTTACAATAATATTTGAAAACATGTTTACATTGTCTTTTGACTTTTGAATGTTCTAGAAAATTAAGTTGTTTACTAATTTGATGGGAAAATGACTCGCATCCTGGTAATTTTATCATGTCATAGTTTTTTATATGTGGTTGTCATCAACAGAATTATTTATTCCAATTTTAAGATCAGCCTTTGTGGAATCACTTTAAGTTGTATTCAGATATAATTTGAGAGGAATTATGTATTTAAAATTATTCACTGTAATTACAGTGCCAATTTTGGACTGCAACATTATTTTAGGATTATTGTGTATTCATTCAAAGACGTTCTGGATTATATCAATGTGGTACCCCAAGACTGTTAGCACAACAGCCCATTCAAGGCTATTGGTACAACATCCCATTTAAAATTGGAATACAATCGGAACTTTCTATAGTTTTGGACTTGATAAAACTGTTATGATTAATTGGGATTTAATTCACAATACTGCATGTTGCTCTTAATTTGTTGAAGGTTACAAGACATATTGGTTTTGCTTTTCCTGTTGCTTAGATGCCACAGTCATTACAATACTCTAAAATGTATTATAAAACTTGATGTGCTGACTTTATTTGATTCTAACAAATTCCTCCATTTACATTCATGCTGTTTAATTTTAAATACAGATGGAATTAAAGCAAAACGATCAGCATCGACATCATAAATGATATCCACTTTGTTCAATCTTTTGACATAATCCTCCATTTATTAAGCATATATACCATTTATTTACACAAAATAAACTGCTTGAGGATAACTATATCGCCATATCCTTAATCTGTGCATGTGGTCTCACGTCCATCAGTTGTCTTTCTAACACGAAAGCTACTTCTATACTGATCGAGAAAATTTAATCATATTTAGAATAATTTCCCATCATGAGTAGATGGGAACAAAGATTTCAAACCCTGCATTCATATCAGTTGGTTGAAAAAGGGATATAAAAATAAAACAAAATAAAAAATAAAACAAAACAAAACAAAACAAAAAAAAAAGACCAACAAAGAAACAAAAAAGAAATCAGATATTTGAATGGGTTCAAAATCAAGATTTTCCAGGACAACTCCAGATCCAGATACGGTTGTATCAAGAAATAGCGTTCATATAGAAAATTCGCAACTCTTGCCGATAGTTCTAACAACACTAATTTCTACTTTTTATCTTGAGAATAAAATTGTTGTGAATAAATTCCACAGTAATCTTTGCTCTAGAGTGTTATATCTGACAATACATAAAGCAAGAACTTTGATAATATGTCATGAAAATCTTTGATACTAAAAAGAACTGATGTAACAAAATTTCGAGCGTCAAACCAGCTTGTACTGATAAATATTATCGTGGCTTTAGTTTCTCTACTTTGTAGACTGGATAGGCTGGAGCTGTTGGGTGTACACCAATATGATGACGGACTGGATGATTACAGTGACCCCTTCGAACGGGAACCCTACTCTGCCCTTTTCAGGACCAAATCCGCCACTCCTGCAGGCAAGTGTCAGCACCATGTGCACAAACTCTCCATATTTTCTTTTATTAAAACACTATTTAATGAGGCTATATATCTTTGCAATAAGTCCTTTAATATTGGCTTCAAAATATTGACAAGTAAAATTTACATTACAAGTAAAATTCTATCAGTATATTTAAATATATAATAAACAATTGTAACTGAGAAATATCACACATGCCATTTGAAAGTGTATCTTACTATTTTTTGATTAAGCTAAATGATACTTTTTCTAGCCAAACACAGTATAAGACAAACTTGAAAGAAAGGGAATCTCTTGTATCACAAACTACAAACTGACATCATATTCTTACTTTGAAACATATATATAATGCTTAAGATAATTCTCAACAGACTAAAGCCTCAAGCAGAGAAAATTATAGCTGAAGAGCAGGCATGCTTCAGAGCAGGAAGGAGAACCACAGAACAAATCTTCAATCTCAGACTCCTTTGCGAAAAATACCTTCAGCATCAGCAGAATCTATACCACGTCTTTATAGATTTCAAAAGGCCTCTGATAGGGTATGGCATGCAGCCTTATGGGCAACTATCAGGAAGTACAACATCAGCTCAAACCTAGTGCAGGTTGTTGAGCACCTCTATGACAAAGCCACCAGTGCTGTCTTCATCGATGGCAGCAGAGGAGATTGGTTTCGAACAACAGTTGGAGTCAGACAGGGGTGTATACTGTCACCTACACGCTTCAACATTTTCCTGGAAAGGATCATGGAGGATGCCTTGCATGACCACAAGGGCACTGTCAGCATCGGAGAAAGAACAATCACCAACCTTCGCTTCGCAGATGATATTGATGGCTTAGCAGGAGATGAAAAAGAACTGGTTGACTTGGTTGAGCATCTCGACACAACTTGCACAGCATACGGTATGGAGATGAGTGCTGAAAAAACCAAACTGATGTCAAACAACACCAATGGCATCAGTGCAGAAATAATGGTCAGTGGACAGAAGCTGGAAACAGTCACAAGCTTCAAGTACTTTGGATCAATTTTCACAGATGAGGGCTCCAAACCAGAACTACTTTGCAGGATTGCCCAGACAACAGCAGCAATAACAAGGGTGAGACCAATATGGAAAGATACCAACATTGCTTTTGGTTCCAAATAAGGCTGATGAGCTCGATTGTCATATCCATCTTTCTGTATGCTTGTGAAACATGGACGCTCACATCAGATCTACAAAGAAGGATTCAAACCTTCGAAATGAGATGATACCGCAAGATCTTGGGCATCTCATACATTAACCATGTAACCAACAAAGAAGTCCACAACAGGATCCAATGAGCCATCGGATCCTATGACGACCTCGTGACCACTCTAAAAAAGTGCAAACTGAAGTGTTATGGTTATATCTCAAGATCATCTGGACTGGCAAACACAATCTTGCAAGGCACAGTACGAGGGTGCAGAAGAAGAGGAAGACAGAAAAAGAGGTGGGAAGACAACATTAAGGGGTGGACAGGCATGGGATTTGGAGATTCCCAAAGGGCAGTAGAGAACAGGGTTAGATGGAGAGAATTAGTTGTAAAGTCAGCTGTGGTGCCCCAATGACCTCTTCGGTTAAGGGATTGATGATGATGATGATTATATATATATATATGAAATTTGTATTCCATATATATGCATTTTATGATAATTCCCAGATACATTACCTTATTACCTTTTAGAGTTTGTCCTGGTGGGTGTTCACATTAAACCAGAAGATGCTGTGGCAGAGATTGGTCACATGTACAATGTTTACCTCGATGTTCTAGGGCATTGGCCAGGTGTTAAGGTATTTGAACATTATTTCCTCTCTCTATCTGACCTCCTTTTCCAGTCCAAGTCAAAGACATTTCATTGCATTACTTACTTGTTTGTTCAAAAGTGTCAAACATCGCTTTGTACTAGGCAAGGAATAAAATAGCTCAGTCGGTGGAGTGTTCGAACTCATTACGGAGAAAAGAATAGTCGTGGGTTTGGTTCTAACCCCAGCTTCAAGTTGCAAAGATTGTTGTTATTGAACAATTCCAAATACAAGCAAGAATTTTGTCAGTAAAGACATAATGCTCCAAACAGTAACTCCACAACTGAAAGAAAGCATTTAATGGTTTATAATCTAAAGAAAATTTTTCCAGTCACAATTTTTGATATCATAACAAATACAAGAGCTAGGTATTTGTCATAATTGCTAACGGGTACAAGTATGTACTTGAAGCTGCATCGTAAGTAATATCATGAAAAAGAAATGTGTTCTGATTTGGTGCATACTGAAATTTATTTGATCACAATAGATACCAATATCATATTTAAAAAAAGCTTTGTGAATAATAACTTTCACCAAAATCTCAACAATGCTAGTACTAAGTGAAGTTGTTAATTTTATAAGGGATTTTGGGGATGCAGATTTAGAACCCATGTCATCCATTTAAAACTAAAGAAGCTCACAATTGTTAACTACATTTCACCACTTATTATAAAGTCAGAATAACCCATGTCATCCATTCAAAACTAAAGAAGCTCACAATTGTTGACTACATTTCACCACTTACTGTCAAGTCAGAAAAGTCATATACAAGTTTGTTTTAGATTTCTTTTATCTGTAACATATATTGCTTGTTGGCATGTTTTATGTTGTCTTTACATTTTCAAGAAGAATTTTGTTTACATTTTATTTTACATTACCAAAGAAATATTGTCAAAAATATATATTGTTTTTAATTAATTGCATTCCGCCATCTTTCATACCGCAGAATGTCCTGGTGATGGGGGATTTAAATGCAGACTGTTCATATGCAAGTGAAAATGACCTTCGACCTTTGACCATCTATAGTGACCCTACCTTTGATTGGCTTCTGGGATGGGATGCTGATACTACAGTCTCAACCAACACTGACTGTGCTTATGACAGGTTGGTGTATAAACTTGTGTTGGTAATGCTCTCACCTACCGAAATATGATTTGACAGCTGAGTATGAGATATTAAGTCAGTATACAGTTGTAGTATCATCTAATAATAATAATAATAATAATAATAATAATAATAATAATAATAATAATTCAGTACGATAGTCGGGGTCCATAATACCTGACCATGTTATGTACCAAACTGTGTTATAACCAACCTTCAGCTGAAGGCAATGATGCACGCACAAAGAAAATGGCTGGGGGAGGGGTAATAAAGCGGGTGGAAACTGTGTGTTTCATTGGCAGAGTTATCTTAAATTGATGCATATTAAATGAGAAATACAAATGTAGTGAAAACGGAGACTGCATATAGAATATTTTACTTTATTCAGAGAACAACACATTGGTATATATACATGTGTGATATGAATGAGTACCAATGCCATCTACTCACCTGCCAATCTTGTCTCGTGCTGTGAATCAATAAACATGTAATTCTATCAAAAATATGTCCCAAATCATTGTATCTGAATTCAATGGAAAAAATAGCAAAATTACGATAGAAAAGTCGAAACACATTTACAGTTCACTACGTTCTATAGTAAATAAAGTGTCTGTAAAAAATTTCATACTGCTAAAATGTTGCCATTTGTCAATCGTAATACTTTATTTTTTTAAAAAATGGATTGATTTTCAGCTGCTTTCTGTGATAGTAACATTTGATGTCCTCAGAGAGTAGACTTGTTAACCCATAAATCTCTAGCCATTTGTGATTGTTTAGCACTGGACTTAATCCTGTCCAGGACTTCAAGCTTCTCTTTAACGATAAAAGCCTCATGTTTCCGTGTATCATTATTCATTGTAAATGCCCACTAATTAACACTTTTACACCTATTCATTTGAATGACAACAGCAGAAATAATTTTCAATGAACAGTGGGGATTTTTATAATGAATGGATGACATTATTCACTGGTTAACCTACTGCATCTAACAACACCACCATACTACATCCATATGTTGGCAGTTTTCATTTTGTGATGTTATATACAAATGATTGCCTCGTAATTTGAACAGGTTCTAGCCCTGCCCTGTGATTGACTTTGATGATTAGCAATGTACTTAAATTAATTGATTTATCAATTCAGGCTAGAATTTTTTATCAATCACTGCATTGTCGGTGCTTGGTTGTGTTTGCAGTATAAATAACAAACATATCAGCTATTGTCTGAGCTACATTTGTACATAGAATGCATTGAAGACAAACACAAAGATGAATTAATGGCTTTGTTGTTCCTGGCTCTGTCCTACTATAATAATGACACCTTTCAACAATAAACTAAGATCAAAGTTCTCAAAAGGCCCAGCCGATTAGTTCAGATACTCGTATTTCCAGTGTTTATTTTTGCGACAGAACTCGAGACATTGATGAAATTTTACAATTTCAGGAGTCCTTCCATGATTGTGTTGTGTTCAAAATTCATTCACGCTCTGTTCCCCAAAATAAAGATAAACATTTTACGTTATTTTTCGTACTTTTTAAGGATTTTGTTTTTGTATGAACGAGAAAAATACAAATGAAATTTCAGGAACCATGCCACGATCATCTTACATTTGTATTCATATGTGATCTCTTCTACCAAATGATGATAAGCTTTTAATACATTATTCTCATACTGTACAAAAAATTATTTCTTCGTGTATGAAAAACTACAAATGAAATTTTGGGAGCCATGTGACAATAGTGTTGTATCTGAGTTAGTGTTAATATGGAGCATGTTATAATGGGGTCACACTGTAATGATAATAATAAAAATCATTCTTCTTCTTCTTCTTATTATTATTATTATTAATTTATATGTAAAAGTTCAGTGATTATAAGTGTTTACATAGGATGATAACACATGTTCAGGTTCAATTAATCCATTAAATGCAAGAGTCCCTTGAAGGGGATAACACTCTAATGACCCAAAATGGAAGGATTAGGGTTCCAAGGAATCCAAGATAATTGCTTAGTTTTAATTGTTGAGTGTAGAACAAACTGGTATTTTCAGCGATAAGGTTTTCAAGATGGCCACCATGACAGTCATATTGGATGTCATATCAGCACCATTTTCATGTAGGACCATCTACACCTATAAAAGAAGTCTTTTGAAGAATCCATTAAGGAGCAGCAAAAACAAGATTTTCAAGATGGCAGCCATACTGTATGTCAGATTGACAAAATTTTCATTTACAAGACCAACTGGACATATAAAATGTCCCTTTTTTTATAAAAAAAAATTCCATGTCTATACGATCTTCCATCCATGAGGAGTAGCAATACAAGATTTTCCAGATGGCTTCCATTGTGGTCATATCGTATGCAAAGACTGACACCATTTACATTTAAGACCAGCTGGAGATCATAAGAAGAAATTTAGGGAAAAGCTCCTATTGATATGACCATATGCTCAGAAGAAGTAGTGACAAGATTTTTAAGATGACCACTGTGGCAACTGTACTGGATGCCAGAGTGGCACAATCTTCATTTTGGATGACCTTGGTATGAACGTGTATGTAAAGTTTCAAAGGCAATCCTCAAAGTAGTTTAGCAGGAGTAGCAATTAGAAACTTGTGCTAATGGACAGACACGTGACGCAGACAACAGTCTATTCCATCAGCCCTTCCTAACAAACAAACAAGAAGGGGTGGTAAATAAGTGATAAATGGATACATATAAAGAATGTATTTTAAAATATATTAATTGGAATAAAGAAGAGAAAAGGTAGGAGGTGGGCAAAGGGACTTAACTCACCCAAACGCTAATTGAAGTATGCATAACGATTTGTACTAGAAAAATAATCCCGACACATCTTCAACAACAGCAACAACAAATATAAACTTTCTCACTATAGCAATGTTTCAAGATCATGATTACCATGTTTCTCTTTGCCAGATTTATCGCTGCAGGGACCGAACTAAGGAGTGCAATTGTACCTGGGGCCACATCTGTCTATCGTTATGAGAATGACTTTGTGTTGGACTATAATACGGTAATGACTTTTAATAAACGATAACTATATACGACGTTTGTAAAAAATTAGTAGCTCCAATATTTCCTTTAAGCCCTGCCCTCATCAAATAATAATAATAATAATAATAATAATAATAATAATAATAATAATAATAATATACCTTATTTATTTAATCTCAATTCACTGTTGAGTCAAATATTCAGCTCACAAAGTTCAAGATGCATTAAAGTACACAGTATTCACTTTAAGTACAATAAAACACATAAATATGTTCACAGACTGGAGGAATTAAAATAAAGAAAAGCATAAAATTTTATTTTGGACTAAAAAGATAAATCCGATCAAAACTTTGTGTTATCAAGATCAAAGTTACCACTGGTATGTATTCTCCATATTTTTATTCACAATGGGTAACCTTGGTTGTTTGCCCTTTCCAGAACTTACCTGGATTCTGTAATACAATGCAATAACCAAAGCCACTCAAGAAGCTAGTGGTCCTTGGTCATTGATTATGCAATGTGGAAACTTGCCTGTTTAACTTTCCTAAACTAACTGTGTTTTCATTCACTAAATCCACACCATAGCTTGTGGTATAGCAACAGGTCACTTAGTAAAGTCACTGATGAAGAGAAAAGGAAAAAAGAGAGAGAGAGAGAGAGAGAGAGAGAGAGAGAGAGAGAATTACTTTTCAGGATTTAAACCTTAACCTTAGCAAAAGGAAAATAAAAACTTATAATACAAGGTATCATGTATCTTTGTTACAAAATATTGTATCTGTCTTGATTAATGCAAATATCAGTATACAGGTTAAATGCAAGGAGCATGTGCACGTGAGATAAATATTTAATATATTTATCTTTAATCTTGACACAATAATTACATGTAAGATAATGTTTAATATATTTATCTTTAACATTATCACAAAAATTACATATAAGATAATGTTTAATATATTTATCTTTAACCTTATCACAATAATTGCCTGTGAGATAATGTTTAATATAATTATGTTTAAGCTTGTCACAATAATTATATGTGTGATAATGTTCAATATGTTTGTCTTTACTCTTGTCGCAATAATTACACAAGATAAATGTTTAATAGATATATATATATATATATATATATATATATATATATATATATATATATATATATATATATATATATATATATATATATATATATCTTTAATCTTGTCACAATAATTACATCAACATAATTACAAAATATTACATTCAAAGTTTTTGTTTTCCAGACGATGGCTGTCAGTGACCACTATCCTATAGAGGTGGGCCTGGATTTTTAGATTGCCTGTATTCTTGTTATTGTCTTAAAATTTTGTCTAAATTTAAAGTTTCAAAATTACCACCTTGTGATATGGTATATTGATTTATTTAAAGTCCTATAATGTCAATTCTTGTATTTACTGACAATCAATTTTCATGGTTTTATAACTTTGTAAAAAGGATAATTTCTATCAGTCTGTAAATTCCTGGATTAGGGAAGAAGTATACCTGTTGTAATGGAAGTTTTATTGTTACTTGGATCTTTAAATTACTGGTCTGTAACAACCATGGAATCCAGTAACATGGGTACCTCCGACCCAAACGATAATGAATTCACAGTATATCTCTTATAAACATTAAAAAAAACTGATAAAATTTAAAATCTAGATATATTATGTAAACAACAATCAGAATGACAAATCTCTACAAACTTAAAGAAATGATGCACTTTTACTATGAAATTTATAACAGACAGTAGTAAGACTTTTGTTTCAAAATGTGTACACTTCACACAATTCTTGTATATCAATATGTATAAATAATTGTGCATGCAGCAGCAGAGAGAGTGGACAGACTCAAATTGGTCTACTCTGGAATTGCAAAAATAAGGCTTCCCAGAAAAATTACAAAGAAAGGAAAATTAGCATCGCCAAACTCTTAACCAACCTTCTAGATTTTCGATAATTTTCATAACTTTACTAACTAACTTCGTTACCAATGTTAGTAAAATTATTTTCCAATATTTCTAATATTACTCGTATTTTCCTATTTACAACTCTGGTAAAAAACCCGAGAATTCAGCCACTCTCTCTGCTGCTCTTTTTAACAAAAAATTATTTTTTAAAATTAAAAAGATATATTAAGTAATATAATAACAATAATAACATCGAATATACCTTAGTGAAGTACCATAGGGAGTTGTATAGATTATATTATAAGTTCACCCGCCCCTCTACGCCTGTTACAATCTAGACAAGTCAACATATTTTTTTTTAGTGTGTCCGAAACTACTATGAATCCGATCTACGGTAAACTGCCGTGGATCATTTTTCGAATAATGCCATAACATTACAGCATTGCAAGTCACACAATCATTATTCTGCTGTTGTTTTAACGTCAAAACAAATTCGACGTCAACATTAAATTCCGTTATTTTTTTATCATTTTGCTGGCAACTAACCAATTTTTTTCATAACAATTTCATCACAATTTTTATCATTGATTTTATCGGATAACACACGATCCAATACAACTCGTTTTAGCTGATTTATTTTTCTGGCCCTGGAAACTGCCAGATAAATTAAATTCGACCACTCTGTCATATCATCGATGATATATATGTTAGTATCTGAAATTGTTAATCCCTGTGACGAATGAATTGTTATAGCATTACCCAATTTCCATGGCGACTTATCCATCGTTAACGCACTTTCAACAACACCGATATCAATAAAAACAACATCATTAAATACAAGTTTTCTTCGCTCATCAGTCCCTGGAATATCAACTTTGAGATTTTTTTTTTGAGTATCTGTTGGACGATAACATAACGGAACTGGCAAATCAGAAAATTTTTCTTTATATAACTGAAACAACTTTTCTTGTAATGTGTCACGAACTATTCTCCTGCTGGCAACTATTAAGTCAGTAGGTTTCCATGTCCTCAAAAAATCTTCCATCGGTTTTTCCGGAATAACGTTATGCATTATCTCGCATTGAACTCTATCCGGTCGTAACCGGATCAACTTCTTAAACTCTTTCAACGCTTCATCGATTCCTCTGAAATTGTCATTTACTTCCTCGTAGTAGTTCACGAACTTTTTCAACCAACCATGTGGAGATGATCCGATAAAAGGTGGAGGTTGACCATGATCACCACACATTATAATACCAGTATTTCTCGTCGACAACCATTCCAAAACATTTTTGAAACATCTAACTATACCGTACAAATCTCATCCCAAATAACAATCTTCGGAATATGTTTTTCTTCCATACGTTCGGGAGTCCACGTATCTCCTTGCCATCTAAAGAAACTATGATAAGTACACGCATTTACTCCACGCTCTGTCATTTCTCGTGCTAGTCTATGAGTTGGTGTTAAAACGATCATATCATTGCATTTTTTACAAAATAATTCGATAACCCGTGTTATTTTACCCGATCCACCACAACCGTTAATATAAACGAACTTGTGTATAGCAACTGGATCAAATACATTTGTAGCCAACGATAATTCTGATAAACCACCATTTTTATAAAATATTGCTTCGACTTTATAATCCGCTGAAACAGAGTAATCTAAAATTTGTTCTCGTTTTATTCTCCACCAACCCCAATCGGCATCATTTCCAATACCATATTGTTTTAATAATCCCGTATGTTTTTTACTGATATAAAATGAATCTGTTGCAATTCTCACAGCGGTATCAGCAAATCGATTAATCATCGACAACAAGTTTATTGACACATAAGCAAGCATCGAAGATCTCAAATGAGTAAACTGCGGCGATTCACCTTCGATATAACTCACAATTATTCCCAGTTTAGTTCCATCGGACAAATAAGCATTTTCTCGATTTACAAAAGTATTGTTAGCTGTTGTATCAGCAATAATAAATCCAATTCTGTGTCATCTATGATTAATCTACAACAATGACGTTTATGATCATACGCGCCGCCTTGTGTAAATTTACCAGTAATTTTCCGTCCTAGATCTTTGGAAAGTTTATTTCGTAATTGGTTATATCCGGATTTTCGTCATCGGTGTATTTCTTTTGTGGTGGTAACCAAACTTGTTTTTGAGAAATATGATATTACTGCTTCGGTGAGTGTCAATGAAATCAAAATACCCGAATCAATCATAAATCTTCATAAAACAATTTGAGCCCAACATTTTTTCCGAGAAGTGTCTTCCGAACCACAAGTAAACAACCGGATGAAAATTCGGTGCAAACTGGAACAATTTTATTCCAGCAAACCCTGTTAAGTCAAAATCGGGTAAATGTCCCCGTTTATCGAAACTCTTGTCATCTCATGCGTTGGATGACCAAATCTATCGAAATATTTTGAACATTCCCCGTAACAAAGAAAACTTCCCGGATAAGCCATTACCATATCAACCGACGTAACATCTTTGTGATTGTATTTCGTCTTCCATAAACCGCCGTGTCCGTATTCGATACAACTTAATTGAATATCTTCTAGAAACTCCGATCTCCTCGGCGACCACGTGTTTTTCTTTTGAGCAGCAAGCGCAGCAACCGACGGGAACAGTGAAACGATGGCAAAGCAATTTTTCAATTTCATCTTCTATTTTATTGTTATCGATTTTATCACAACCAGGATATTTCAACGCTATATTTTTCTTATCATCGTTTAAAACTTCCGTTCGATAATTATCACCGAACAAACTGGTCATAACCAGAATTTTCAGAACTTGAAAACAACCAAATTGAAACAGATCGTTCTCGTGGAAATAACATTATATTACTCGTCCAAGCGTGTCCGTTATGATCTACGATCACAATTGGATTTCCACGAGAGCCATATTTCGTATAATGTAAAATCTCTACCGTTATCGTTTTGATCAGGAACGGATATTTTAATAATCTTTCCAACTCTGCTACATCACTAATAGACGCTCCAGTATCTTTAATCTTTTCAGTCCTTTCGTTTATTTTTTTACGTCTTTGTTCAGTGAATCCATTTCCCCGTTTTGTATTTGTAAAATGTTCTACAGTTCGTTCAGTAACACAATTTAACCGACTAGATGTTTTCATCGGCATTAGTTTATCAATATCAGGTTTATCGTTTGCAATATAAATCGCATAAAGAACCGCAGTTAATGGATAATCTCGTTCATAATATGGTTTATCAATTCCAGTTAAAACTCCCGGTTTAGAACTTTTACTTAATGTTACAACGCCTTTGTTCTGACGCACTCTTACAGGATCACGTTTATCACGAATAATCCAAGTACCATCATCTGTTGACGTAATAAATTTTATTCTAAACATATATTTTTATATCGTCCAAGCGACTAATAATCTTAGCAGCTCGAATATCGTTCATCGTAGCGTCAACAACATCTTTAAATTCGTTTATAATTCTGAAAATCGACCAAACAAATGCTGCACCGTCATTACAAAACTCAAATTTGGCTTCGTTGATCTTGTTCATTAAATCAGCATCAACTAGATTTTTTAAAATAATTCCGGGGCTACTTTATCCAAGTCAAATGTTTCAAGCGTCAACGATTTTATTTTTTTCAGGTATATCTTTAAACTTTTTCTTATGTTCTTCAAGATCATATCCATGACCCGTTATTATTCTTTTTGCGACTTTTTATTTCATTGAGTACTTGTGAAAAGTGCCGTTTTAGTTTTTCTAGCGTTATTCGCTCAACATCATTTTTAAGTTGATCTGGCGCAATATTCGGCCTTGGATACTTTACTCACTTTCCCGTTATCTCCTCATACTCTTTCATCTGTTTTCCAACAATAATATGTCGTGTATATTTCGTCGTCATATTTGTAATTATATAAGATTGGACAAAATTATATCTCTAATATCAGATACAAATTAAAATTAATATTTGAACTAAAAATTTGTCTAGAATATTATAATAATGCCATTCCAGATCGGGATGAACAAGTGTAAGTTGTTTAAACAAGGATCAACTGAAACATGTAACAAAAGCTGCTATAACGAGTACTGCGGGTTACATAAAGTTATATGGAACGAAGTAAAACTACTGGAGGAAGACCGTGTTTAAAGTGCGGAAAGGGAGTTCGAGGAAAAACTCAAATTTGTACCCATTGTGGAGGACGAAGTTATCGTGCGTTACAGTTCTACTATGATAAACGTATTCCAAGATATTTTATCAAAAAACAAACACCTCCAACCAAAGAGGAATTTCTGAACAAAGCTTAAATTTTGTCTGATATTACAAAAATAACAAAAAACAAAAAAATGGAAACTACATTAGATGCTATTGACGCATTAAATGTAATTAATTCTGTTCCACGTAATTTTCACAACAAATTGATCATCGACAGCGAAGGAAAAAAAATATTATTTCGTTTATCCGTCAAATAAAATTACTTTTGACTAGATCAACAATAAAATTGTATCGGGTATTAACATGAAAAGTAGCTTAGATGATCATACGATAAATCAAATTAGGCGAGAATTCAAAAACGAACTTGATCATCGAAAATATCTTTAAAAATTTTTATCAGATGAAGAAATTGAAAAGAAAATTGGTAGATCACTCACAAAAGAAGAGAAAAAAAAACAACATGCAATTACTTGCCATTAAAGCTGATACACTGGAACAAGAAGAAGAGAGAGAGAGAGGAGTTTTATAAACTTCATGATCGCACCGTCTTCGATCTGGTTTGTAGGTGAAAAACAAATTTTGCAACCCAATATCTGGAAATTTTACATTTTGGCGGGATGCATTATACAATGCAAGGAATAATGTTCGTGTAAAATAAGTTGTCTAACAACATGTGCATTTTAATACCGTGTGATAATCTATCAGAAAAGTTTCGTTCACTTACGTTACAATACGAGTCACAGATGCTAATCATAGTTTGTATGATTTCATACTCGATACCATCAATTTGATTCTCGTATTCTTCTAGTATCGTTCTACATAATTTTTTAAAGTTTTTCCGTTACGTTTTTAATCAAACGTTTTCGATGTTATTCAGTTTCTTTCTTAGCCGATTTTCTTCAATAAATATTTTATCGAATTCGTTCTGCAACGCATAACTACTCACAGCTAATTTAACTCGATCAGATGTTGTCACTGACAACCTTCTTAAATTCTATTTTGAGTTGTCTCATATTTTTAACGTCAACAGATTTATCATTCATAAACGAATCCTTAAATTTTCTTTCCAACGCTTCTACGTCGTCACTCAACTTTTTAATAACGCTACGAAGTTTATTATTGTTTTCTTTTGTTTGTATAAGTTCGGCCTTCATTACCTTCCGTTCGGATTTTTCTTGTTTCAACTGTGATTTATATTTCTTAACGGTTTCATTAGGCAATTCATATGACGATAATTTTTGTTCTAGTTCAGTTATTTCCGCCAGCAGTTTTTTGTTATAGTTCTTATAGCCATCCAACATCGAATCATTTTCATTATTTGATTTCTCTAGTTTTTCAACGAGACCTTTTGATGTTGTAAATCAGTTTGTTCTTTGACAAGCGCGGCCAACTTTTCATTTTTCTCTTTCAACATCTCCTCGAGAAATTCGTATTTTATTGTCATAGTTTCATATTTCTCAGTTAATTCACTTAACTCCGTTCTCAGAGAATCACATTTGTCACAAACAACAGTTTCTTAACTTGATTCTTCCCAAATCTTATATAATCTAGAAGATTCAATTTTATATTTGTGTAGTATATGAGAGATTTTCATTTTACCTCGAGCCGCTTTGATTTCTGCTATTTCTTTGTGAGATCTTGTTTTTTCAGCATTATTACTAACCGCACAAAAAATTACAGGAATATTTTTAGTGACGTAGTAATATGTGCGCCTTTTTATAAAATCGCAGAATAATATCACTTTCAAAACTTTCAATTGGAATTGTTCATGTAAAGTTACTAAGTGATTTTATAAAAAGAAAAAAAAAACAAGGATTCGTTTATGGATGATAAATCTGTTGACGTTAAAAATATGAGACAACTCGAAATAGAATTTAAAAAGGTTGTCAGTGACAATATGTTGTTATCTGATCGAGTTAAGAAATTCGCTGTTAGTAATATTGTGTTACAGAACGAAGTCGATAAAATATTTAATGAAAATAATCGGCTACGAAAGAAACTGAATAGCATTGAAAAAGTACGTGAAGAATATTTTCTCAGGGACGTCGAGAAAAATCTCAGCGTGGACATTGATCTGTTGTAATTGTAGTTGTTTGTCATGAAAATATTTTTATTTGTTACTGGTGCTTCGGTGAAATTCTCTTATGTGAAATTTGAAAAAATTTTTAAGGAGATAAAAAATAAAAATGGCAGATAATACCAACGATGAGGAGGAATATTTGCACAGTGATCTGATTCATGAACATAAAAAAAAGATCTTTTTATACTGATGTTGAGTGAAAAATACAGGAACAATGTTATTGGGTTTATGAGTGAAAATACGGTGATTATGAAAAAAATTGTGATTCCACCGACCACAACTCCATATTTAGACAAATGAACTTTCTAAGTGACTTAAAAGAAATGGAAAAATTATATGGTCAATTAAGTGATTTATGTAGGATACTGAGTCGATATAAACATCCTATAATGTCTATCCCCAACAAATAAACATTATAATGAAATTTTATTTTTTGCTGATAAATACCCGTCGGTGATCACGATTGCGATTTTGTTTCTTGATCATCTTTTGTTTCCGACGACTAATATTTCTTTTCGTTAAATTTCTTTTGTAATCGTTCTCGAGCTTTTTCATCGCGTGTGATAGAAGTGATAGATCTTATTTTGTGTGAGAAACCCTCGTAAAAAGTATTAGTGAATTTTACTTGTGTTTGATCTTTTAATGGTTCAAATGTAACTCTGCTTCCATGCGGCAACAGATAAATCTTTTTATTGTCTACTACGATGATCTGTGATTGATTAATCGCTATATTACGTCAAAATCACTTAGCTAATTAAAATTTTATCTAACTTTATGAAAATATAGATCATGAAATCGAATATATTACCGTATCTTAAAGATCCTCATATCGTTCGTGTACTTGACAAATATAAACTGATCAACGCAACTCCCGAACAAATAATAAAAAATATTAGAGTCGCTGTAGAACTAGCGGGAGTGATAAATTCGCAAACCACTGAAATGATAAGCGAAATTTGGTTTGATGATAAACGAAAAACTCTTGTTTGTGGAGATGATAGCGGAGAAAGTTTAACAGACCGTCATCGAGGTTCTATTTATTTGTTGTTGGGAATTAACGAAAAAAAAAACCCAGTGAAGCTGATTTTGTTAAACCAGATGGAACGGAATTTATTCCGATTGCTACGTATACGTAATTTAATATACTGGTGAGTTAGTTTTATATTTCTTTTTTATTTTATTTTTATTTCATTACATGTTATTGTAATGATAACTTTATTCACTGGATTTGACATTTTCCCCGAAAATTCGGTTCAGTTCGTTAAGCCTGATAAATACGCAGTTCGTAGAAGCACTATCTTTTCGTGAAATAGATTCGGAGTCGGTTTGGCACTGTGGTAAACAACTTTTTATGGCTTTTTTTTATTATTGAATCTTATAGTAAGATTCGTTCAGTAGAATCGAATTCGTCCATGGCGGACGTGACAATTGACATATGATGTTACTACGTTTCTCGAAAGAGAGTGATTACGTGACCCTATCACGTGGTCCCTTCTGCGTTGTAGTTGGAGTTAAAGTGATGTTTCTTAGTGGGTGTTTTTAGTCGGTCGTAATTCATACCTTCGGGCTCAAAGGTATTCCTGTTGTTGCCAGTTAGAATTGACTTTTTTTTAAAAAATAATTTATTTTCCCTGGAGACTTTATCTAGTGTTCATCATAATCCTTGGACAAAGACATTTACTGAAAATTATTCGGAATTTTAAAGCCGGAATTTATTTCTTGGCGATTCAACAAGAAACTGTTGACACATCAACACCAAAAGGTTATAAAGGCCGTCATCGCCTTCCATCTTGGAACTTCATCGGGATTCGAACTTTGATTCATTTAGAACTGTTTTAGTGATAGGACTTATATTTTTAAATTCTAGGATTAATTTTTGGATTAGATTCACAAACCGTAAGTCCTTTTTCATATGTTTACCTTGTTTTTCTAGGGAAATAAATTATTTTGTTAAATTTACAAAGCTTGTTGGCTTCACTCTTTTCTTTGTTACTTTTGTACGAGCGTAGACACGTAACACGATTAAATTTTTCATTCGACATGAGATAAATTTTATTTCACCTAATAACACTCCCATCAGAACAATATTTGCTGATAGTTCTGTAAAATATTATTTCGATGATGCTGAAAAAGATTCACTTGTAGAAGAATGTCGCAGAGAAATAGACACAAAAAGAGTGAAAAAGATTATGATGATTCATTTTTTAAATCCGGCTGCGATAGGTCTAAAATCAGAATCTGAACACTATTGTTCGCTAACCGATGTATTACCCGAGAACGAGTTTGACATAGATTAGCTAATTAAAATTTTATCGAAGATTGTACTATATAATGCGGCCAAGGGCGGCAAATAAATCTAAGTTCCTCAAGTTGAGTTCAACTGATTTTTGTAACAAAGGTTGTTCTGGTGAATATTGTTCCACACACAAACAGTTGATTGATAAAGGCGTTGGAACTACTCCCTGTGATTTATGTGGTGTTGGAGTACGAGGTGGATATACTCGTTGTAAAGATTGTGGTGGACATCGTAGTAGAACTGTAACGCACGATAACTTCGTCCTCCATAATGGGTACAAATTTGAGTTTTTCCTCGAATTCCCTTTCCGCACTTTAAACACGGTCTTCCTCCAGTAGTTTTACTTCGTTCCATATAATTTTTATGTAACCCGCAGTACTCGTTATAGCAGCTTTTGTTGCATGTTTCAGTTGATCCTTGTTTTAACCACTTACACTTGTTCATCCCGATCTGGAATGAATTATTATAATATTCTAGACAAATTTTTAGTTCAAATATTAATTTTAATTTGTATCTGATATTAGAGATATAATTTTGTCCAATCTTATATAATTACAAATATGACGACGAAATATACACGACATATTATTGTTGGAAAACAGATGAAAGAGTATGAGGAACTAACGGGACAGCGAGTAAAGTATCCAAGGTCGAATATTGCGCTAGATCAACTTAAAAATGATGTTGAGCGAATAACGCTAGAATAGTTAAAACCGCACTTTTCACAAGTACTCAATGAAATAAAAAGTCGCAAAAAGAATAATAACGGGTCATGGATATGATCTTGAACATAAGAAAAAGTTTAAAGATATACCTGAAAAAAATAAAATCGTTGACGCTTGAAACATTTGACTTGGATAAAGTAACCCCGGAATTATTTTAAAAAATCTAGTTGATGCTGATTTAATGAACAAGATCAACGAAGCCAAATTTGAGTTTTGTAATGACGGTGCAGCATTTGTTTGGTCGATTTTCAGAATTATAAACGATTTTAAAGATGTTGTTGACGCTAGAATAAAATTTATTACATCAACAGATGATGGTACTTGGATTATTCGTGATAAACGTGATCCTGTAAGAGTGTGTCATAACAAAGGCGTTGTAACATTAAGTAAAAGTTCTAAACCGGGAGTTTTAACTGGTATTGATAAACCATATTATGAACGAGATTATCCATTAACTGCGGTTCTTTATGCGATTTATATTGCAAACGATAAACCTGATATTGATAAACTAATGCCGATGAAAACATCTAGTCGGTTAAATTGTGTTACTGAACGAACTATAGAACATTTTACAAATACAAAACGGGGAAATGGATTCACTGAACAAAGACGTAAAAAATAAACGAAAGGACTGAAAAGATTAAAGTGCTGGAGCGTCTATTAGTGATGTAGCAGAGTTGGAAAGATTATTAAAATATCCGTTCCTGATCAAAACGATAACGGGAGAGATTTTAAATTATACGAAATATGGATCTCGTGGAAATCCAATTGTGATCGTAGATCATAATGGACACGCTTGGACGAGTAATATAATGTTATTTCCACGAGAACGATCTGTTTCAATTTGGTTGTTTTCAAGTTCTGAAAATTCTGGTTATGACCAGTTTGTTCGGTGATAATTATCGAACGGAAGTTTTAAACGATGATAAGAAAAATATAGCGTTGAAATATCCTGGTTGTGATAAAATCGATAACAATAAAATAGAAGATGAAATTGAAAAATTGCTTTGCCATCGTTTCACTGTTCCCGTCGGTTGCTGCGCATGCTGCTCAAATGATAAACACGTGGTGGCCGAGGAGATCGGAGTTTCTAGAAGATATTCAATTAAGTTGTATCGAGTACGGACACAGCGGTTTATGGAACACGATATACAATCACAAAGATGTTACATCGGTTGATATGGTAGTGGTTTATCCGGGAAGTTTTCTTTGTTACGGGGAATGTTCAAAATATTTCGATAGATTTGGTCATCCAACGCACGAGATGAAAAGAGTTCGATAAACGGGGACCTTTACCCGATTTTGACTTAACAGAGTTTGCTGGAATAAAATTGTTCCAGTTTGCACCGAATTTTCATCCGGATCGTTTACTTGTGGTTCGGAAGACACTTCTCGGAAAAAATGTTGGGCTCAAATTGTTTTATGAAGATTTATGATTGATTCGGGTATTTTGATTTCATTGACACTCACCGAAGCAATAATATATATTTCTCAAAAACAAGTTTGGTTACCACCACAAAAGAAATACACCGATGACGAAAATCCGGATATAACCGATTACGAAAATAAACTTTCCAAAGATCTAGGACGGAAAATTACTGGTAAATTTACACAAGGCGGCGCGTATGATCATAAACGTCATTGTTGTAGATTAATCATAGATGACACAGAATTGGATTTATTATTGCTGATACAACAGCTAACAATACTTTTGTAAATCGAGAAAATGCTTATTTGTCCGATGGAACTAAACTGGGAATAATTGTGAGTTATATCGAAGGTGAATCGCCGCAGTTTACTCATTTGAGATCTTCGATGCTTGCTTATGTGTCAATAAACTTGTTGTCGATGATTAATCGATTTGCTGATACCGCTGTGAGAATTGCAACAGATTCATTTTATATCAGTAAAAAACATACGGGATTATTAAAACAATATGGTATTGGAAATGATGCCGATTGGGGTTGGTGGAGAATAAAACGAGAACAAATTTTAGATTACTCTGTTTCAGCGGATTATAAAGTCGAAGCAATACTTTATAAAAATGGTGGTTTATCAGAATTATCGTTGGCTACAAATGTATTTGATCCAGTTGCTATACACAAGTTCGTTTATATTAACGGTTGTGGTGGATCGGGTAAAATAACACGGGTTATCGAATTATTTCGTAAAAAATGCAATGATATGATCGTTTTAACACCTACTCATAGACTAGCACGAGAAATGACAGAGCGTGGAGTAAATGCGTGTACTTATCATAGTTTCTTCAGACGGCAAGGAGATACGTGGACTCCCGAACGTATGGGAGAAAAACATATTCCGAGGATTGCTATTTGGGATGAGATTTGTACGGTATCGTTGGATGTTTTAAAAATGTTTTTGGAATGGTTGTCGACGAAAAATACTGCTATTATAATGTTTGGTGATCATGGTCAACCTCCACCTTTTATCGGATCATCTCCACATGGTTGGTTGAAAAAGTTCGTGAACTACTACGAGGAAGTAAATGACGATTACAGAGCGATCGATGAAGCGTTGAAAGAGTTTAAGAAGTTGATCCGGTTACGACCGGATAAAGTTCAATGCGAGATAATGCATAACGTTATTCCAGAAAAACCGATGGAAGATTTTTTTGAGGACATGGAAACCTACTGACTTAATAGTTGCCAGCAGGGGAATAGTTAGTGACACATTACAAGAAAAGTTGTTTCAGTTACACAAAGAAAAATTTTCTGATTTGCCAGTTCCGTTATGTTATCGTCCAACAGATACTCAAAAAAAAAAATCTCAAAGTTGATATTCCAGGGACTGATGAGCGAAGAAAACTTGTATTTAATGATGTTGTTTTTATTGATATCGGTGTTGTTGAAAGTGTGTTAACGATTGATAAGTCGCCATGGAAATTGGGTAATGCTATAACAATTCATTCGTCACAGGGATTAACAATTTCAGATACTAACATTTATATCATCGATGATATGACAGAGTGGTCGAATTTAATTTATCTGGCAGTTTCCAGGGCCAGAAAAATAAATCAGCTAAAACAAGTTGTATTGGATCGTGTGTTATCCGATGAAATCAATGATAAAAATTGTGATGAAATTGTTATGAAAAAAATTGGTTAGTTGCCAGCAAAATGATAACAAAATAACGGAGATTTTGATGTTGAGGTCGAATTTGGTATGACGTTAAAACAACAGTAGAATAATGATTGTGTGACTTGTAATGCTGTAATGTTATGGCATTATTCGAAAAATGATCCACGGCAGTTTACCGTAGATCGGATTCATAGTAGTTTAGGACACACTAAAAAAATATCATGTTGACTTGTCTAGATTGTAACAGGCGTAGAGGGGCGGGTGAACTTATAATATGATCTATACAATTCCCTATGGTACTTTACTAAGGTATATTCGATGTTATTATTGTTATTATATTACTTAACATATTTTTTTTAATTTTAAAAAATAATTTTTTTTTTGTTGAAAAGAGCAGCAGAGAGAGTGGCTGAATTCTCGGGTTTTTTTTACCAGAGTTGTAAATAGGAAAATACGAGTAATATTAGAAATATTGGAAAATAATCTTACTAACATTGGTAACGAAGTTAGCTAGTAAATTTATGAAAATTATCGGAAATCTAGAAGGTTGGTTAAGAGTCTGTCGATGCTAATTTTCTTTTTTTGTAATTTTTCTGGGAAGCCTTATTTTTGCAATTCCAGAGAAGACCAATTAGAGTCTGTCCACTCTCTCTGCTGCTGTGCAAGATAGTTATGGGGCTATACCAACAAAACCATACTATTAAAACATTGTGAACTTGTTGATGCAGACTTGGTTATGGCTATGAAGGTAGAAAATTATGGCAAGGTCAAAGGTCAAGTGAATGATGTTTTAATGCAGAATTTGAAACTTGTGGTCTTCATCAATAACACAAGTAGAAAACACACATCTAAAACTCAGAGAAGATAAATCCATGAGTACAAGGGGTCATCTCAATCTTGTATGTAGACAAGGAACCTATTGATGAATAACAAAGCAATAGAATGAATTTTTGATGACTTTATCGTTACTAAAAGTAGTGACAAAAACAGTAACGTGAATCCAGTCTTAAGCTATCATTACTAAAAGTAGGGACAAAAACAGCAAAGTGAATCTAGTCTTAACCTATATGTTCTGGCTCTTTTAGCTATAATAAGTCTTGGTAGTCTTTCGGGGGCAGAGGAAAACATGTTGTGTGGTCTCATCGACGATGGATACGTATGTGGCTCCGGAGTCCAAATTCCGATGCACACAGGCGGTTGCAGGTGGGGCATGGGACACCGGTGGTTGGGGGTGGGAGGGACTCAGCTCTGTGACGTCTCTTACGAGCTGCAGCAAGACGCTGGCAGTGGTCAGCCGCGAAGGTGGAACTGGCTTTTCTGGTCAGGGCTCGCCAGTGACAGTAGTAATGAGGAATTGATGATCCTGTCTCAGAGACCACCCCGGCCCTCCCAAAACGTTGTATGTTAACATTTTTGTCAGCAGTCTTTGTTAGCTCAAAATGTTAACACATTTTCTGACAAAAAATGTTAACGTACAACGCTTTGGGGCCGAGGTGTCTCTGAGACAGGATACATCATTCCTCGTTACTACTATGTATTTATTAGTCAAAATGTTATATTAAACAAATGAAATATATATAATGTCTTATTATAATCCAACCAGACATGTTGGATTTGATCTAACAAATAGATTTTGTAAAAGATTTAATTCGATCAAAGCAGCGTCAGGTTATACTGGTATAAAACCTAAAATAATAAGCGATTGTATTAAAAATGTAGGCTATCATATATCGCCGAAATATGGGTCAGTATGGTTATTCGCGACTGAAAACGATATGAGAATAGCGGGTTGGGCAGATGATGTGATGACATTTATCGATAACATGGTCGATATATTATTTGATAAAGCCACACAAAATTAAACATCTACTTTTTATTATAATCTTTTTCGTATTTGCTGACTCTCATTGGCAGAATATCTGTTAACATACTATCAATAATGCGGAACTCGCGTATTAAATCGTCCATATCATATTTTATGCCACGCAAATAAGATCGAATTTGATCAAGTAATTTTTTATAAGTTATACTTACTGTTTTGCAAGCATTTTTTTTAGTTGCAAGTCGAGGTTCAATTTTTTTACAAGCTGCTGCAAGAGAAACACCAACGCCGGATATTATTAACAAAAACGGATTTAATGATGCGCCACTTGAAATTATACCAGAGCCGGTCATTAGCAGTGGTAGATATGATATCACTCGCAGTATTTTTGCATAGTATTTGTAACATTTTTTGACGCACCAAAGATTTTTATGATAGTATCTGTAATATTGCATTAGAGCGTCAACATCTTGTTTTGGAATGTTTTCTGAAATATGATTAAAATCGACTATATTTTTTTTCATTATATAATATTTGTTTACATATTTTACATCGTTATTTAAGTAACTAATTCGGGAGTTTCAGCTACAAACTCAATACACCACCAATAAGTCGCTGCGGTTAACTTTTTATCATTCGCTACCAGCATAAACGTTTCCTCGACATCTTTGTTTAACACTATAGACACAATTCCAGAAAAATCATCGGTTGAATGACGCCATGGAAATGTGGTAAATATACTGAATTTTGCACTGCTAAATACAGATAACCTATATACACCAGTGACTTCTGCGATGTGTTTAAAAGTGTTATTTTGCTGCGACCATGTTGCTTTTCCTGATGCTACCGTATATACCATGTTAATGATCTGCTTGTGTGGAATTTTAACGAGATTAGTTTTTTGAATAATGTTAGGAATGCCACTAATGATATCGTTGAGTTTTGTGTTAATGTCAGCGAGATTAATAATAACATTTGGTGGAGTTCCAAAAAAGTCATTAATATTTCTGTTTACATTTCTACGAAAATTTAGAAATGTTTGTACATGATTAATATAATCAGCTCTAAATGTAGCAATTCCATCATTGATTGTCGTTAACGAAGTCATTATTGGAATTTCCTTATCGTCGACGTATATCTTCGTTGCAGCGTCGAAATCTGTTTCTGGTGTTCTGAGATTATTAATACCGTTGTTGTTCATGTCGAGAAATGCACGCATTATACCACCGCGAACTGACACGTACTTAGATTCTTGATCGTCTACGTATTTTTTCGTTGCTGCATCTGTATCTGCGATTGGATCTCCCAGATGTGTAATTTTTCTTCTCGACATAACAATGTCACCAGTAAATACATCGCCAGCTTTCCTAACATAATCGTTAATAGACTTACCCGAATCTTGTATTTTACCTTGGTCAGCAAAAGTAACGATATTATTAACAACCGCGGTAGGAATTCGTACAAGTACATCTGATAGTTGTATATTACTCGTTTTTAATCGTCCTTCTTTATCTTGGAAAATAACAACTTCGTTTTGATCGACACTTGTGATATTTAATAAATTAGTAATTTCATTTTTGAGCTGATCAAGAGTTGCGTACTTAGATAAATCAGCTTGCTGAGCAGTTGTTGAATCTCCTACTAATGTTCCAAATTTTGAGTAAAAACTCATTATTTATTTACTGCTTGACAAAATTATATACAATAAAATTATATAATGGCAAAATCGTCCATATTAAACTTTGATACAGAGCGGTTGGTGAAACATAAACATAACAATGAGCTTCCAGATTGTCATTATCTTATAGTTGGTAGAACTGGATCGGCAAAACAAATTTGCTTATGAATTTACTTCTCGGAGATAATTTTAACTACGATCGCGTTTATATTTACACAATTAATCCGCAGCAGGATAAGTACGAGCTACTTAACAATTATAATGACAAACTTCGTGACGATCTTGAATCTGGCGAAGATTTCTTTATTATCAAACAACCGGAAGAACTTATTCCAGTTAATCAACTCGATTCGTCCGAACATAAAATAGTTGTCTTTGATGATATTCCGCTAAATAACGAGGAAATGAATAAAATCAGATCGTATTTTTCACTGTCGCGAAATAAAAAATGTAATTCTATTTATCTCGCCCAAGGATATTATAATGTTGACAGATTTATTAGGCGAAATACTGGTTGTTTTATATTATTTCCTGGACTTGACAATATTGACGTTAGAAATATCGCGAACGAACAATGCGGCGATGTAACAAAAGATAAATTTATTGAACTGTACCGTCAAGCAACAGGAAATAGATATGATTTCTTTTTGTTCGATAAGTTAACGAACGATAAGAATAAAATGTTTCGATGTTGTAATGAAAAATATCTACAATAATTTTTATAGAAAATAGTATATAATTAATGGAAAAACAAGCAAAATATAGAAAACATATCGAAAATCTAAAAAAACATGCACAGTCTCAGGCAAAATTTAAACAGCTAGTACAGCAAGCTCGACGTGGCCAAGTTACTGCAGCAGAAACAGCAGCTAGAGTTCTCAAACCAGTTACTGAGGCTTTACTTGGAAAACAACCCGAAGGTAAGCCACTATCAGAAGAAGAAGCTAAAAAATTGCAAGAGAAAGGTTTGATTGGATTAGTTAAAGAACAACAAGAAGCAGCTGCTGGAAGAATTATTGAGCGATCTGATGCGGAAAAAAGAAGATTAGCTGAGGCACTTGCAGCAAATATAGCGGATCCTGCTGCGAGACAAGCTGAAATAGATCGGCTTATAAATAATCCGCTAGAACTTGAACAAAGATTGGCAGCTGCAACAGTGATTGGACCAATCGATAGAAGTTTAGAACATGAAGAAGAACTTAGAATAGAGAAAGAATATAAAAGAAGATTTGAATATGATTTAGAAAATATAGATAGCAAAATAAAAGACAACGAATACAAAGATTTTAACAATAAATATATTGAATTTAAAAACGTGAGAATGCATCACATTAACAAAGCTGATTTTAAAGCCGATGAAAAAGTTGCAAAATTAGAAGAAATAAGTGAAGAGAGTAAAAAGCATTTGGATAATGTAGTTTTAGAAAATAGAAATTATCGTGACGAAATTAAATTATATCCACATGGAATTATCGCTGATCTTTATATTAAAGCTATTAATAATATCAGATCTGGACAATACCGTAGTAGTAGTCACTCTAGTGGCTTAATTACTGAAACAAAATTATTAGATGAAGGATCAGAAGCAACTGCATATGAACCACCACCTCCTATAATGACTAAAGAATATTTACAAGAATCAGCCGCAGCAGATAAAAGATATCGTGAAGAGTACAAAAACAGAGCAAAAAACGAAATAACAGATGAAGAATATTTAAATTTTATGAAAGAAAATATTTCTGACGTTGATAATATTCATAATTGGGAAAAAGATAAATACGATGATCTCACTGGAAAATTAAAAATTATCATAGAAAAAGGTAAAGGAACTTATAAAGAAATTAGTACAACTCCAGTGGAAAATATTGAAGAAATTTTTAAAAGAGCAAGAAATGACACTATCGCTGTTGTTTTTAAAAAAACTGTAGTAAATTTTAGAGATAAAAAATATGCTGATCATGGATATACTTTTGAAAAATTATTTAAACATTATGATAATGAACATTTTAAAAAACTTTTAGAAGAATATAGAAATAAAATAACAGGAACTGGAGTCAGAATATTCGCATCAGTTACTGAAATGATCGGCAGATTAATGCTACTGATATCATCAAAAGAAGCAGGAAATGTTGGTGCTGAAATCGACAATGAAATCATCGACATACTTGATAATTTGAGATCGAGAAATTTATTAGCATCTGACGAATACGATACTTTGCACCGCGACTTAATCGCGGCGACTTAATTTTATAAAAATATAATAATAAATGTCAGCAACATTATTACTAGACTCTAGCCAATCTGATAAAGATAGCGCGAACTTCTCAGTAAAGTATATTCCGCCAATAGAGCTGGATCGTGAAAAACAATACGAAATTGGACTTATTTCATGCACTTGTTGGAACGCCATGGCAAACATTAAGACTGATATTAATGATAAGCTTCTATTTATAATGGATGATTCAAAAAATCCTCCATTATTTACAAAAGAAATAAATATTGAAATTCCACAAAGGGTTTATAATATAACTGATCTGAATAAAACGATAAAAGAACTTTTAACAAAACATGGCGGTAATGCAGACGATTTTGAGCTAGCACCGAATTATAATACATTGCGAGCTAGAATAACATTAAAAAATAAAATTACTGTTGCTTTATTTCCGGGTTTTGCATCATTAATAGGATTTTTCGGTGCTACTCATTCTTCTTTTTCTGAAAAACCTGTTACGTTTGACGGTGAATTTCCAGTAAATATAAGTGAGGTTAACACGATATTGGTAAATTGCTCGATTGCGTCTGGTTCTTATTCAGCCAAAGGCAGCAAAGGGCAAACTATATACAGTTTCTCGCCAGAAGTTCCACCAGGGTCTCTCATGCAAATGAGTCCGCGTCATATTATTTATTATCCGTTAAATGTTGAAAATCAAATAACAGAAGTAAATATGCAATTGACAGATCAATCTGGACGACAGTTGGATTTAAATAACGAAGTTGTTACTTATTACGTACACCTACGAGTTGCGTAGGCGAACAACAGTAAACATATTTTTTGAAAGATTTGACAACAAAATTATACAACCTCAGATATAATGAAACAGAAAAAAGTTTACAGAAGAAAAATAGTAGGAGGATTTTTCGGAAATATATTTACTAAAATTGTTGAAAATATCCCAGGATTAGCTCCTAAAGTTGCGCCAATTGCACTTGACGCAGGTAAAGCTTTTGCAACTGGAGCTGCATCTGCTGCTGGAACTGCAGTTGGACAAAAAATATCTGATAAAATAAAAGGCGAACCTAAGACGCAAGCCGAAATCAAGCAAGTTATTTCAGAAATCGCACCAACAAAAGAAACCCAACGCGCGATGATAACAACAACAAAAAAAACTTTTATCACCAAAAGGCGAGCAGATTATACAAAATTTAATATCTAAAGTTACAGCGCCGCAATAATTTTATATAACCTAATAAAATAAAAAAACGTCTGTGAAAAATTATCTCGATTTTGCAGAAACTTATGACACAGACGACGCAGTAACAGAATTTGAGTATGTTGAATATCTTGATGAAAATTCTAATGAGCCTAATAAGACTGGTGTTAGAACATTTAATACACGAGATGAGGACTTATTTCTACTGCCTCACAAAGCAATGTTAGAAGTTCGTGGCCAGATTATGACAACAGCTGTTCCACCTGCCGCAATTGCTGCTGGAACAGAAGTAGCTCTTGTAAATAATGGTTGGTGTTTGTTTAGAAGTGCTCGATATCAGCTGGCTAATCAAACTGTCGAAGATATTTCAAGTCACTTACAAGTTGCAAGTACGATCTTAAATATCGTTTCGTTTTCCGACGATTACTCCAAATCAACTGCAACTAATATGATGTGGTTTAAAGATACTGGAGCTGGTATAATAATTCCTGCGATAAATGAATTTATTTCAAAAGGTGTTTTATCACACGGGGCTGATGCTGCCGCAGATCTCGTAACTGTAAGAAATTTTCTTATTGCTAATGCTGGTGCTTTAGGTATAGCCGAACCAGCTGCAGCCGCTAATGCAGACGCTACAAGAACTTCGCTTACCGCTGCTTGCAATAATCTTGGTATTGCACTACCAGGTGCGGCTGCTACTACCATTGAAATGTTATATTTAATTATTGACACAATTGGATTTCGAAATGTACGTTATAATGAAGGTTATGTTAAGAGAAAGGCACTTGCAGCAGTATCACGTCAAATTACAATGATGCTGCCGTTAAGTACAATACTTGGCTTTTGCAGAGACTATAATAAAGTATTTCGTGGAGTTAAACATACGCTTATTTTAGATCGAGCAGAACAAAACGATTATTTTCTCAGATCTGGTGGGGCTGATGTACAATTTGTCATAAACAAACTTGCGCTGTGGATGCCACGAATAACTCCGTCAGTTACTAAATCATTAGAATTAGATAGTATGCTGGAAAAACGCACCAATAAAATTCATTTTCAGCAACATAAAATATATCAAACAGCAGTTCCGAATACCACCGACTACACATGGCGAGTTACAACAACATCGAGTGAACAGCTGCCGCGTCAGTTATTTGTTGTATTTCAGAGACAAGATCGACGTGGAAATCAGGAACAAAATAATGCAATATTTGATAACGCTAATGTTAGACGAATATATGCTAGAATAAATTCAAAACAATATCCAGAACGAGCGATCGAATGCAATTTTGCAGATGACGTCAATAAAAACATTACTAGACCTTACATGTACCTGCTCGACTCAATGCAGAAATATCAAGATACTGGAGATGGGACTCAGATATCAGTAGAGGAATTTCGTACACTTTATCCGATATTTTATTTTGATGTTAGTAAACATAGCGAGCACAGCTGATATTGAAATCACTTGGACACTCGGAGCCGTTTCAGCAGCGCCGTTAAACGTATATACACTAGTGATAAGCGACAGATCTGTTACAATCGACTCCATTGGAGGTAAAATGACAATACAAGTTTAATCTGTAATCGTTATATAAGATGACAAAATATATTATAAAAGAAATACATTTAACTGATGGTCAAGTTAAAAAATTAGCAACTGCTGTTGCGAAGCGGAAGCTGGTTTCATTGAAGGTCAACCCAGATGCTTTGGGGACTTTAACAAAATTATTGCTAACCAAAAATCAAGTAAATAAATACGATCGCAAAAAACCTTTCGTTTTAAATTTAAGCGCTGCACAAATAACTGCGATGTCAAAGCATGGCGGTTTCTTCGGTCCGGCACTATCAGTAATATCCAGAACATTAATACCTAAAATTTTGCCAGTGTTAGGTACATTAGGACTAGCAGCAGCGTCAGGAGCAGTATCTGGCGCATCAGAAAAGGCCGTTAAAGATAGTAGAAACAGTGTTTCTGGCGGTGGTATAAAAAAAATTTTTGTATGAAGATTAAAAATAAATTTTTGTCTAAAGATTAAATATAATGCCTAAACGAAAGACGACGCGAAAAAAGACAACGACGAAAAGAAAAACGACGACGAAAAAAAAGACACAAGGTGGATTTCTTCCAATAACCCCGTTACTGGCAGGATTGGAGGGAAGTCTATTGCCGGGTCTGTTAGGACGAGGACGAGGACTAATGCTGCCGGGAACGAGACGTTAAAACGTCTTAAGATAAAGTCGCCGCCCGCGTTAAGTAATTTTGATATACTTGAAGAACTTAAAAAAGTAAAAAATTTTCACGGAGTTTATTCCAAAGATGAACTTATGGCGATTGCATCGTCAGCGACATCGTCGCCAGGTTCTTGTGTGATAAATATACAAGATTTTAATGACGGGTCTGGTACTCATTGGGTAGCTGTTTTTGATAACAACTATTTCGACTCGTTCGGAATTCCACCAAGTGACGCGGTAAAAAGATATATGAGTAAAAACAAAATAATAAATTATTCGTCTAATCAGATTCAACCAGTTGGAACTTCCGCTTGTGGATATTATTGCATAATGTTCATTAAGCAGATGACCAAAAATCCAGATTTTTTAAAATTTATTTTGCAATTTGACAAAAAACCGTCTCACGCTAATGATGAGATCGCGATTAATTTTATCTAAATTACAAATATAACAATGTCAACATATTGTCTCAAGTGTAAAACTAAAACAGAAAATAAAAACGAAAAAACGGAAAAAACGAAGAATAATAGAATAATGCTGAAAAGTATTTGCGCAATTTGTGGAAAAAGAAAAAGTATGTTTTTGCCAGCAACAAAGTCCGGGGCGGGTTGTCCTGACGTTATTTTAGTAGACGACTAAATAAATAATGACGTGCAACTGAGACGCCGATAGAGATTTATGTCTCGAGCAAAATAAAATTGTTACATATTGCCAGAAATGCAACAACAGAGAAATAATTGGATTAGGTGTAGATATACATAAATTAATTGGCAAACTGCCGAAACCGAAAGGCGGATGGACATTGCCAGGCCATAAATATACTGGCCCGTGGAATCCGCTTGATGAGCAACTTGAGGAAAATGATAATCCGCTGCCAGGACAGGAGCCTTACAATCAAGTTGACGCAATAGCGATGCGACATGATATCTGCTATAGAGATATTGAGCAACCTAGTGGCGAAACAAAACACAGCTGCGACAAAGTAATGTTAGACGAACTTCGCGAAATGAAACCAGTAAATATGCGAGAGCGTGTTGACCGAAGGCTGGTACAGGGTATTATTGGAGCAAAATATAAACTTGGTCTCGGCAAAGACTTATATGATGATCCAGCGATAACGTCGCTTGCAGTCGAGCTACATAGACCTAAAAAAAAAAGTTTCCGCGACGCAAGGTTGTAGCAAATGCCGTTGATGACATTTGGGCGATAGATTTAATTGATATGTCAAATCTAGCTCAATTTAACGATAATAAGAGATATCTTTTTAATGTTGTAGATGTTTTCAGTAAATATGCATTTAGTGTACCGGTTTCTGATAAAACAGGAACCTCGATGATTGACGCGCTAAAGCACATAATAACTACTACAGAAAGAAAGCCGAACAGAATCTGGACCGATCACGGAGCAGAGTTTTTTAACAAAAAGTTCGAGCAGTTTTTGGAACAAAATAACATTAAAAAATACGTTACTGGAAATGAGGGGAAAAGCGTCATTGTCGAGCGATTTAATCGCACGCATAACGAAAAAATTCATAAGTATTTGACAGCTAAAAATACGAATAAATATATTGACAATTTACAGAATATCGTTGACGAATACAATAACACGAAACACCGAACCACTAAAATGTCACCAAATGATGCGATTGCAAATCCAATACTAGCTAACGAAAATATGTACCGCAGACATAAATTTAAAGTTGGCGATAAAGTTAGAATTTCTTTGACTAAAAAAACGTTTCAAAAGGGATTTACTCCGAACTGGAGCGAGGAAGTATTTGTTGTTGATAAAGTACTTTTAACAATACCAGTTACATATTCGTTGAAAGACTTATTAGGAGAACCTATAACTGGCAGTTTTTACGAGCAAGAACTTCAAAAAACAGAACAAGATATATTTGTTATTGAAAAAGTTATTAGAAAGCGCGGCAACAAAAGTTTAGGGGGCCCCGAGTGGCCGAGTGGTCTAAAGCGCTCTTCGTTACGGATCACTGCCATCTCACCTCTGTCTGCGTGGGTTCGAGTCTAGGATTCGGCGAATGTGGATATGTGAGAAAGCTTGCCAGTAGCTTCTCGTGGGTCGGTGGTTCTTTCCGGGGATTTCCCGGTTTCTTCCTCCACCATTAATACTGGCTGCCATGTATAGCCTATCGTGTGCTGAAAAATGGCGTTAAGCCCCACAACAACAACAACAACAACAACAACAACAAAAGTTTAGTTAAATGGCGCGGATATAGCGATAAATTTAATAGTTGGGTACCAACTCGGTCGATTGCATCGACTGCGATTGCATCGACTGAATAATATTATTATAAATTTGCTCGTATTTTATTAGTACTGACTTACATTTTACTGGTTTACATAAAGAAATTAAGTGTAATTTTCTCGCATTATCGATTGGCATTAAATTAAATATTTTAACAAAAACAAAATCGTATTTTATATTTCTTTGTTGCCCCGGTACTTTTACGTTTAGAAATGGCCTTATAAGCTGCCAAAATATTTGATGCTCGGCAACGTTAAAATTAAATTTTAATATTTTTTTGGCAATGTGGTACTTAACATCATATCGACCAGTTGTTGGTCTACTTAAATGTTTTTTGCTAACAACAACAACATCATCTTCATCATCGTCATTGTTATACAAAATGTCTTTTTCAGTATAATCAGCAAATCTGTCGTCGGTGATATTTTTTAATGTGACATTAGAAACTGAAACAAAATCTTCCGAGTAAAGTTGAGCTAATCTCTCGATTAAGCTCATTATTATAATAATCTTTTTATCTAATTAATATATAATATGTTCGGAGAAATAAAATATCATTGTCGAGTTAATATACTAAATAAAAATGAATTAGCCGCAGCAGTTCGAAATTGCTTGCTAGGATATAATTTTTATTTTGTTGATGTCATGATAACATTGGGCGAATCTGACAAATTTTTGTTAACAGCGGCGGATAAAATAAAACTCGAGACAAATGCGATGATGACGTTACGATTAAATCGCGATGACATAATGGAATTTGGTCATAATTGTCTCTCTAGAAACGACATAGAAAATATTATTAGTTATCGTATCTAAAACTAAACTGATCAAATGTTATCATGGACGTTGCTGATTTTGTTTTACCGTCAGCGACAAATTTTATTGCACGTGAATTAATTTCATGATATTTTGCCGCAGCTGTTATTGATTTAAATTTTATTTCTTTATTAGATTCTAAATTTATTGAAATTACTTGTCTAGCACTCCTAGCACCACCAGTATCTCCTCTTCTACTATTTTCTTTTGACGTGACCAAATCTAAATTTTCTAGATGATTGTCGGTTTTAATTTTGTTAATGTGGTCGATAACTAAATTATTTGAAATAACACCATGAAAAGTTTCGTAAATAAATCTATGAGATTTGTAATTGATTTGATTAATGTCTAATAATTCCCTTACCATTTGCTTCGTATAGGTCAAAGATTGGACGAGGTTGATATTCGTTTTGTAGTCCTAAATTTTCGATATTATCATCAGCAACTGCGCCATTTGCTCTATATACTCGCTGTCCTTCTAGAATATCGCCAACAAACAAAGTATAGATAAAATCTTTTCGTAACATTTCAGTTCTTTCTGCATTATCGCCCTTTACTGAAATTAACATCCCAGCAGGAGTTGGTACGCCAATAACCTTTTCAGTTGCTATGTTGATAACAGAACCTAATGCATTTTCAGCATGTAAGTTATACTTCGAATGTACATGATACATCTCTTGCTCACTCGCGGTCAGCGGTAGATATCTCAAGATTTCTGTCATTATACTATAGGGTTTTTCATATCTCTAATTAAAAAAATTAAAAAATTTCAATTAAATAAACAATATTACTATATATATAATGTTGAAATTGCGAGACATTGCCAAAAAGATCATTATCAAATCTAAAAAAATTGCTTCGACATTTTCAGGCTATGATAACAGTTACAAACTCGACGATCAGACCATATTAGCTAATTTTAGCTCTACAAATTTATATCATCTTTTACAACCTGTTATAGCTAAAGAACTTGCGTTTCATAAAAGTACCAAACTCATAGTCCAATATCATACGATTTTATCAAAGTTACACGCAGTCGAAGATGTACTTGACGTAATTTTTGAAACAAAAAGTTCTGAGAGCGAAATCTCAGAGCCTTATTTAACAGCTAAATCTAGAAAGATATTAACTGGAACAAACATTGCCATGGTCGCCCGATGAAATGCATCAATAAATAAATAAAAAAACTAGAAGAATTTACTTCGTCGGGGTCAGGTTGGAAATTCGAAATGATAAAAGCAGTTTTATTTCACACAGCAAAATATAATGTACTTCGCGGTAATTTGTACGTCGATCTTCCTCAAAAAATTAAAAACAAAAAGTGCTGTATAAATGTCAAAAACAATGACGACAAATGTTTCCAGTGGTCTATTCTTTCCGCAATGTTTCCCAAAGAACAAAATTCCGATCGCGTCAACAAGTATTTTCCGCACAAAGACGAACTCAATTTTGATGGCATCAACTTTCCAGTAGCAGAAAATCATATACCAAAGTTCGAAAAGCAAAACGGTATCTCAGTAAATGTTTTCGGACTAGACGAACGAGAAAATGTGTACCCGAGATATATTTCAGAAAATGCTTCGCAAAAGACAATAAATTTATTGTTTTTTCAGGGACATTACTGTTGGATAAAAAACTTTAACGGATTAGTTGGCGGACAGTACAGTAAAAACAAAAACAAGAAATACTTCTGTTACAGGTGTCTGCACGGCTTTACTAACAATGAAAGACTGCAGGAGCATCTCAAATACTGCGTCAACGTTCAAAAAATAACTATGCCTAGCGAAAAAGAAAAAATATTAAAATTTAAAAATTATAATCATAAACTAAATATTCCTTTTGTTATTTATGCCGATTTCGAGTGTCTACTCGTTCCCGTAGCTGGAGCAGAAAATAATCCGAACAAATCAAGTACAAGAAAAATACAACAGCATATTCCTTGCGGTGTAGCTTATAAAGTAGTTTGTTGCGCCAGCGATAAATTTTCATCTCCGATAAGGTTATATAGAGGTGAAAATCCAACCGTGTGGTTACTAAAAAATTTAATAGACGAAGTTAATACAATTTCTAACAGATTACTTAGAACAGCTCCGATCAGAATAACGTCTAAACAACAACTCGACTTTGATGAGGCAGTTAATTGTCATATTTGCGAACAACCTCTGGGGGACTCCAAGGTGCGAGATCACTGTCATTTGACCGGTCAATATCGTGGAGCAGCTCATAACAGTTGTAATTTGAAATTTCATGCTCCAGATTTTATTCCCGTAGTTTTACATAACTTTCGTGGCTATGACAGTCACATTATTGTAGAAGCTTTTGGTGATAAAAACATTAAAGCTAAACTAAAACTAAATAACGTGATAAAATGTATTCCAAATAATTTTGAAAAGTATATGTCGGTGACCCTCGGCAAATTACGCTTTATCGACAGCATGCAATTTATGGCAGCATCATTAGACGAGCTCGTTAAAGGCTGCAGTATTTTCAATAATCTGCGAAGTTGCTTCGGTGAAAACTATGTCGATCTGACAAAAAAAGGTATCTTTCCTTACGAATATCTCGACGATTGGAGCAGATTTAATGAAACTTCTCTACCTGACAAAGATAAATTTTACTCGCAACTCAAAAATGAAAACATCAGCGACGACGAGTATAAATATGCACAAGATATGTGGAATAAATTTGCCTGTAAAACATTTGGCGATTATCATGATTTATATCTGAAAACGGATGTATTATTGCTAGCAGATGTTTTCGAAAATTTTCGTCAGGTTAGTCATGCAAATTACGGATTAGACCCCTGTTGGTATTATTCTGCTCCGGGGCTGTCTTGGAACGCTCTACTAAAAACTAGCAAAATAGAATTAGATCTTTTAACAGATGTTGATATGTTTAACTTTATTGAAAAAGGCATCAGAGGCGGAATTAGCGTCATAACAAAAAAATATGCAGCGGTTAATAATAAATACCTAAAAAATCACGATAAAAATCTTCCGTCGAGTTACATTATTTATCTCAATTGTGTGAATTTGTACGGGTGGGCCATGTCACAGCCAATGCCTTGCGGTGGGTTTCATTGGATAACTTCAAACCAATTTCTTAAAGAAACTGAAAAAAATCTTCCGAAAGATATTTCATACTTTGTGGAAGTTGATCTAGATTATCCCAGTTCGTTACACGATCTACATAACGACTATCCATTTTGCGCAGAGTCGATGACGATTGATTACAGTTTATTATCGCCTGAACAACGAGCAATGACAACGGCAAAATGTTCTATCGTTAACAAGTTAGTTCCAAATTTGTTAGATAAAAGAAATTACGTCATGCATTACAAAAATCTAAAGCAAGCAGTAGATGCTGGACGGACTAATTCTGAGAAAAGTCCATCGCGTGTTAAAGTTTAATCAATCGCGGTGGATGGCGGATTATATTGACTTAAATACAAAACGTCGTGCCGTAGCTAAAACCGAATTTGAGAAAAACTTTTTCAAGTTAATGAACAACTCAGTGTTTGGTAAGGCTATGGAAAATATACGCAGGAGAGTTTCGATTGAGATCGTTAATGATATCAATCGCAGAAATAAATTAGTTAGCGACGATGGTTTTGTTAGCATGAAAATATTTAATGAAAATCTTGCCGCAATACAACGACGAAAGACAAATTTAAAGTTAAATAAGCCAATTTATGTTGGTGCAGCTGTACTTGATATATCAAAGTGGCTGATGTACGATTTTCATTATAATTTTACCAAAAAAATGTGGCCAGATTCGGAGTTGCTATTTACTGATACTGACTCGTTAGTATATAATATAAAATGTGATAATGTCTATCAGAATATTTACGATAATAAAGATTTGTTCGATTTATCAGATTATCCAACTTGTAGTGAATTTCATGATAATTCTAACAAGAAAGTTATTGGAAAAATGAAAGATGAGTTTATGTTTGTGCCTGTGAGAGAGTTTGTTGGACTAAGAAGCAAAATATACGCTGTCATATTAGATGACAATAAACTGACGAAAAAAGCTAAAGGTATCCCTCGCGGATATGTGAAAAAGATGATGAATTTTGAGGATTTCAAAGCCGCTCTTAACAATAGCGTCAGATTTATTAAAACCAATGTAATTAGGACCAACTATCATAAGCTTGAAACAAATACAATTATAAAACGTGGACTAAGTAATTTCGATGATAAAAGGTATTGCAAAGACGGACTTAATACTCTATCGCTTGGACATTATTTAAGTAATATTGTCTAAACATCAGAAATAATGTTTGAAAATTTAACATTAGCCGATGGAGTTAATAGCAAAATAAAAAAAGTAATGGTAAATAACCAACAATTATCATTTGAATTTAATGATGAAATTTCAGGTATTTGTTTTAGTAAACTTGACAGAATCAAACTTTCTCTTATTAGAACAGACGATAGCGAGTATTTTCCGTATCTCGAAAATCTGAGAGATGCGCTTTTATCAAAATATGAAAATTTACACGATCCAATAAGCCAAAGTCAGTACACAAAAATTAATATCGACCTGGACAGGTCAAAAGTTTTTGCAAAAGGTAGCAAATATCTTCTAAACAAATTAGCAATGAAAGAGCTATTCGAAAGTCGCCGTAAGGTATCTGGCAGAATTAAGTTTCTGTTATATAATTACGAAAATATTTTATACTTAATAGCGAATGTGGACATACTTTTCATAGGATTAGAAATATAACTGTATGTTTTAATTCTGTTCCAGCTAAGTTTTGTAGTAATCGAACATAGCATATATATGTGTGATTTAGATTTTAACGTTGCTTTTACACTGTATTTTTTGGCTATGACAATCAGATGATTAAGCGAGACAACTCTGTCAAGCACAGCTAGTGACAAACAGTTGGTCGTGTTTGTTGTGCTAAGTTAATGTTATGCATAACATACAGACCCAAGTTCTATCACAATTGCAGCTGACTCAAAACAAAACATGTACTTAGTTTCGAGTTATTATTAGACGGCATTATATAGCATGCGAATCTATAAACTTATCGATTATCTTAGCAACATTCACTTACCTTCGTCGTCAACGTAATACTGTAGTAGATATGATAACAAAGGAAAATTTATAGCGTCCAAACGGAATTTCTATACTGTCATAGGCTCATAATAACTAAATCAAGGTTAAAGACGGGGAATTTCCTAAAATGATGTCAAAATCAGGTTAAATATAGGGGATTTCCAATGGATTTTTTAGAATATAACGCCAAAATCAGGTCAATTTGCAATAGATTTTCCTAAAATATAACGCCCACTCCAAATCAAGGTCAAAGATGAGGAATTTCTAATGGATTTTTTAGAATATAGCACCAAAATCAGGTCAATTTGCAATAGATTTTCCTAAAATATAACGCCCACTCCAAATCAAAGATAAGGAATTTCCAATGGTTTTTTTCTTAAAACGCCTACTGAAATCAAGGTCATGAAATAGATTTCCCCAAAATAACGATATATAAAACACAGTTAGAATTTTATTCGTGGTCATTTCTGTTATAGGATTATATGTGAACAGAGGTAAGTGAAAATATTTTTGACAAAATGTTACTGTAGAAAGTTTTGGAGGGGTAGGGGATCCTGGATAGTGGAACCTTGTTTACATATAGCTTTAGAAATATCATTATCAAATAATATATCAACCATGTTATCGATAAATATCATCACATCATCTGCCCAACCCGCTATTCTCATATTGTTTTCAGTCGCGAATAACCATACTGACCCATATTTCGGCGATATATGATAGCCTACATTTTTAATACAATCGCTTATTATTTTAGGTTTTATACCAGTATAACCTGACGCTGCTTTGATCGAATTAAATCTTTTACAAAATCTATTTGTTAGATCAAATCCAACATGTCTGGTTGGATTATAATAAGACATTATATATATTTCATTTGTTTAATATAACATTTTGACTAATAAATACATAGTAGTAACGAGGAATGATGTATCCTGTCTCAGAGACACCTCGGCCCCAAAGCGTTGTACGTTAACATTTTTTGTCAGAAAATGTGTTAACATTTTGAGCTAACAAAGACTGCTGACAAAAATGTTAACATACAACGTTTTGGGAGGGCCGGGGTGGTCTCTGAGACAGGATCATCAATTCCTCATTACTACTGTGACTTCTGTCTGAGGCAGCGAGCTCGAGCTGGTGGGGTTAAAGGTCTGCCCATTTGATGTGTGTCTTGAAGTTGTCTTTGTACCTCTTGTGAAGGCGGCCTTGGTTTTGGTTGCCCTCGACTAGCTCGCCAAAGAACAGCTGCTTTGTGATTCTGGTTTGATCCATGCGGATGACATGGCCGGTCCAACGAAGCTGGGCCTGGATTAGTTTGGTTTCGATGCTTGCTGTGTTTGCTCTATCAAGGACTTCCAGATTGGGGATTCGGTCCTGCCACTTGATTCGCATGATGGATCTCAGGGAGCGCTGGTGGAATTGTTCCAACTGACTGATGTGCCTTCGGTATACAGTCCACGTTTCACAGCCATACAAGATAGATGTGAGGACAACTGCATTGTACGCCTTCATCTTTGTTGACAGGTGTATGTCCTTGTGCTGCAAGACCTTGGTTCGGAGTCATCCGAGTGCTTGGCTGGCTTTTTGGATCCTCGCAGTGATCTCTTTGTCCAGGGAGCCATCATTGGATACTGTGCTGCCTAGGTATTTGAAGCTGCCCATATTCTTCAGCTGCGTATCACCGATGGTGATGCAGGGTTGTGAAGGGACAGTGTTTAGGGCGGGCTGGAAGAGGACTTCTGTCTTTCCTAGACTAATTGTGAGTCCGAACAGATTGGAGGCTTCAGAGAACTTGTCCACAATTGCCTGTAGGTGAATCTCTTCATGGGCCATGAGGGCACAGTCATCTGCAAAGAGTGCTTCAGCGATGAGTCTTTCAAGCATCTTGGTTTTTGCAGCTAGGCGACAGAGATCAAACACTGATCCATGCAGGCGATATCTAATGTAGATACCAAGGTCAAGGTCATGGATGGCGTGGAGCAGTACCTGCATGAAGAAGAGGTTAAAGAGTACCGGAGCGAGTACACAGCCCTGTTTAACACCATTAGATATGGGGAATTTCTCAGAGGGTTCACCGTCTGAGAGAATCTCTCCCGTCATGTCATCATGGAAGAGCCGGATGAGATTGGTAAATTTCTGACGACAACCAGGCTTCTTGAGTATTACCCACAGTGCGTCTCTGTTGACTGTATCGAATGCCTTCGTCAGGTCCACGAAGACGGCATACAGTTTCATGTCCTGCTCAAGGCACTTCTCTTGGACTTGTCTCACTTCGAAAGTTATGCCAACGGTGTTACGGTCTGGGCAAAAACCACACTGAGACTCAGGGAGATTATCTTCTGACACTGTCGCGATAAGTCTGTTGAGAATGATGCGAGCAAGTATTTTGTCAGCTATGGAGAGCAAGGAGATGCCTCTGTAGTTACTGCAGTCCGCACGTGTGCCTTTATTCTTATAGAGGGTCACAACTGATGCGTCACGGAGGTCGTCTGGCATCTCCTCTTCCGTCCAGATGCTGATTAGCATATTGTGGTATGCCTCCAGAGTCTGTTGACTGAGAGCCTTGTATACCTCTGCTGGGATGCCATCCTTTCCTGGTGCCCTGCCACAGTTCATTTGTTTAATGGCCATCCTCAACTCCTCTATCATTGGCAGAACATCCAGTTGGTCATGAATTGGCTGTTGGAGTATTTGGTCAAGAGCAGATTGGCTGACTGATGAGGGCAGGTTTAGGAGCTGGCTAAAGTGTTCTTTCCATCTGTCCTTAATGCCAGCCTTGTCTTTTATTAGTGTACTGCCATCTGCAGCAAGCAAGGGGGCAGAGCCAGTCTTTGAAGGGCCGAAGATTGACTTGATGGCGCTGTAAAACTCTTTGGAGTTGTTAGTGTTGGCATAGCGTTGTGCTTCAACAGCTTTCCTTTCGCACCACTGGTCATGCATCTTGTGGATTTCTCTCTGAGCCTCAGCTTGATAGGATTTAAAGCGGTCTTTTCTGGGGAAGGAGTTTAGGTCATTCTGCCAGTCCATGAATGCTTTATTCTTTCTGGCAAGCAGATCTTCAATGGCACTGTTGTTCTTGTCGAACCAGTCTATAATAAGTATTGACTTGTTATTTCAAATAAAACACAACCAGCTCTCCCTAAAGATGGATCATACCATATGTCGGGTGTATCCAGTCTTACCTTGAATAAAATAACATGCTCTCCCTAAAGTGGGGCCATACCAAGTCTCCAGTTTGGCATCGATAATAAGATCTGACCTGCTGCTTCAAATAAAATGCAGTATGCAGCTCCTTAAAGGTGGATCATATTATCTTGTGTTAACAATCAAATTTACATAAAAAACACTGCAGATTTATCTGTCATCCATAGTTAGTCATTTGGAGTCTGTTTAAATGTTTTCTTACCTTTGATGCTAAATATGAGCAAAATCTTGTGTACCCTTCCAATAGACAAGTATATCCACATTTGCAGAGAAGACTCCTCAAATGAACTGTTTGCCTAACCAATATTCTGTCTAATTCAAGTGGGAGGAAATGAGTGACAATAAAAAAAGCAATCATGTACATGTTTTTCTTAGTAAATTTCTTGCAATATTTACTGTCAGAATTTGAAAACATGTTTACAATACACCACACAGTGCTAATACAGCTAACAAAATGACATTGTACTGTTTCCCTCATCATTAGTTACAATCGCTGATGTTTGGTTAGTGCTGCACTTTATTCTTCATTATAAGGATTATCAAAGACTTGTCTCTAAATCCACACAGAGATGTACAATGTGACTGCAAACAGCTTTGTCTCCAATGAATACTGTCCTTTACTGTGTTCTGACAGTTAATGGGTTTTGTAATTAATGGTATCTTTGGATCCCTAATATGGCCGACATGTGTCAAGATGGCACAAAGAGTTTGTAAACTCAGTAGGAAGCTTTATTTTTCAGTGTAATCTCTAATTGAATATTTTGTAGGATTTGCCCTCCCTGCTGCTGACAAGTTTACCAATGCAGTTTTTGGTAGTAAAAATTATTATATTTCAATTAAAATTTTATTTATTAAATTTGAGTCTTACAATTTCTGGCAGGACTGGATATACAACCAATGAAAGCTTTGATTTCTGCAGAAAAACTGCATTAGACATTGGGATTTTTAAATTTTTAAAATAAGCTGATTCAATGTAACTCGCCACTGTGCTTGTGTATGCAGGTTTCATTATATATATATATATATATAATATATATATATATATATATAATTCATTCAACAGATTTGAACACCTGCTTTAATGATAAACGTCCTACACTGATACCTCATATTTCTTTTGTTTTAAACCCTTTCGAGTTTGTATTCACTGTAATAATGCTAAATCGTTTGTTAGAGATCTACAGGTTACACATTCAAAAAGTATTATGATTATTTTAAACATTAATATTTTACATCTGCAGTAACATTACTGTACTGTAATCTTTATTTAATGTATTTTACTTACACTCTTTCTATCCCTCTTCTCATATGCACCATAGAGCTTTCAACGGGATTTAGGTGGTCCAAACTTCTCGGGTGACGGAAGGGTTTTCTTCTTATATTCCACAGTCTCTGGGAAGATTGTAGGCATTGCCGTCTTTAACAAATTTAATTTCATTTGAACACTAATTGATTTCATCATGGAAGGAGGGTGTACAAAGCAACTGTCCTCAAAATGCCGTATGCACAGGCGGGATGTTACAGTTGGTATAAATGGTACAACTTTCCCAACCCTCACTCTATTGGACCCCACAACTTCAATCCACTTTTTCTGATAAACAGCGTCTTTTGTAGTCTGGTTCCCTCACCTCTCTCCACTCCGTTACTCTTTGTTATGAGGGCCAGGTAACGGCCTCCACCATGTTGAAATTGCGCAATGTACATGGAAGGTAAGTATGCATTTTGATCAGCATGGCTCACAACATGAAATATTCTCACATAGAAGTGTCCTATGTGGGGAAATGATGCAATACGATGAGTTCTACCTTTTAGTATTCTTTAAAATCTGTGTCAAGTTGTCGTTGAACTTTGTGCAGCGTTTTAATTTACGAAGCACGCGTTTGTGGGGTGGGGTGAAAATACCATTTTACTTGACCCTGTACATAACTAGGCATGGCTTAGTCTTTTTATACTGATTTTTTGTTTGCAACCATAAAGTTCGATAGTTTGAAATAGGTCCAGGCCTTAAGACATCCGTGATTCTTAAACTACTACCAAGGTTTTGATAAACAACATTAACACGTCCAGGACAATTTTTGACAAATGCATGATTAATATGTTGTGTTGTTATGTAGAATGAGGTTGAGCTTTTAAGTTCTAAAAGTAGAATACGTGTTAAAATATATTTTTGACCTTGTCTTTAATATTTACAGTATATTTCATGCAAACTGCATTTCCTTGATTTCACCTTCTGCCCTCCCCCCCCCCGCGTGCACACACTTTCCATTCAAAGATGGGTGGAATTGTGACATGTCAGCCGTTGCATGTTCATTCACGATGTATGTTTGCAGACTGCATGCTGGATCTCCCCTCCCCATTAGATATCATCTTGAGCCTGCTTTTAAACCAAATGTGATAATATAGCTTGAACCTTCCCCCACTTATTCTTATTTGTAAGTTCTTTGATGACAAAAGTTATGTACCTAAATTTAAAATTATTTGGATATATTTTAGAGAGAAGCTTATGATGAAAATCTAATCCAATAATAAAGACAAAATATGCACAATTCCTTCATGTTTATTGAACACATGGAAAATGGTAATCTGTTTCATCAATACATGTTTCAGAGACTTTTGGGGACAATTTATACCTTCATCTCTGATTTCTGATAATTACAAATGATCTGTAACTGTTAAGTGTGCAAAAAACTTATATGTAATAAAAGAAAAGCTAGTATTTTTTAACAAAATGTGTAAAATGAACAAATGAATCCAGTACCTTTACATAGCCTCTACTATGTAAGACAATATAGATACCCATACATTTTATACAGTTTATATACCCATACATTTTATACAGTTTATATACCCATACATTTTATACAGTTTATATATCCATACATTTTATACAATATATATACCCATACATTTTATACAATTGCTTATATCATGACATCAACATGTAGGTTATGAATGCTAATCTACATAATTTTAATGATCAGACAGAGATGACCATTTTGAAAGAATGTGTAATGGCTGACATATGACAATTCCATCCCGTAATTGGCAGCTTTGGAGTAAAATGGGGAGGGGAGATCCAGCATGCAGTCTGCAGACATACATCTTGAATGAACATGCAATGGCTGACATGTCACAATTATATGTCAACATATATATAAACGTCTTCAAAGTCAGACCATGAAATTCCATTAATTTTTGCATTTACAATAGTGTCCATTGAATAGTTAGTCAAGAGTCTCACTAGGTATATTTAGATTTGTTAGAAATGAAGCAATGGCATTCTCCTCTTTGCCAGTTTCCTAGTGTGTATAACAATGACTGACAGAGTCTTTTTTTGTTTCCAAATTTATGGCATCTGAAGCGCTTAATCTGTTTGCCATGATGGCATACCTGTGTCACATGCCCATTTTCTCCGCAGTAGAGACAGTACTCTTCATTACAGTGCCTGAAAATGGGGGCATACATGTTAATATTTCTCAGTAGTTGAGAGGTTCCTTTTCTACTTAAAATGAATTTTGTCTCTGTGGTAGAGGCTTAGGTTGACATTCTGGAATAACCATTTCAAAGACGAATACTTAAATTACATAATACAACGTTCCATTCTAAGGCAGTTTGGTAAATGTTATGTGGAATAACACCTGAAATCAAATAAATGTTGAATTTTTTTTTAATGAGTTTTTAATATAACAATGAATACCCTTAGTGGTAAAGACCAAGTTGGTCCTTTGTTCAAATGGATGTATCATGGTTACAAAATTGCAGAAAATGTGCATGTGCAATAGCAAACTCATCTAATTCAGTGTTTAGCTGAAGATATTTCACTTACATTTGCAGAATTCATGCAAATTGGGCCGTTTAGTATTGCAACAGACAGTATTAGTGATTAAGATGACAAAAAGTTGAACTCGGCCTGTGTAAAAGTCTTTGACAACAAAACTGTCAAAGTCAGGTTGTTCTTGTTTCATTACCAGAATTAACAGTAACATTCCACTGGATAAAACATTTTTGATTTGCTTGATAATGCTTTGAATAAACATGATATAAGATGGTAGAACTGTATGCAGTTTTCAGCTGATAATGAATGCATCAGTGACGACAGGAATTCATAAAGGAGCTGCATTCTATATTTTGAAAATTGTTGTCTCTGTCATTTGATGCACCATGCTACAGGAAAGGCTGCCAATAAGTTAGAAGGAGAATTCCTGAAGTATCAAGTTGGCATTATATCTGACAATGTACTTTACAAGGACAGAGTTGATGCACAATGGCACCATAGTTCCTAGCTAAAAGACCCAATAATAGAAAGATATAAATTTCATCTTCTTTGTCAGTTTATGAAAGAAATATTGGTTCTTTACCATTCTAATGCAGCTGATTGTGAGAGATTGATCAGTGTTGTTAACAAAAATCAAACTGGATTCAGATCTATGCTCATTAACACAGCATTTAGTGCTCTACTAGTGTGCAAAACATTCCTAGGTACAGATGGTACAAATTGTTTTGAAATGAACACGTAAGTGTTGCTTTGTAAAACTAAAATTGCAACATATGAAAACTTGAAGCAGTAATTGATGTCAAAAGACCAGAGGGGTAAATAAATCATTTTGTACATGTGTGCTCATTGAATTTTTATCATGTTATATATGGTTTACTAGTTATCTGCTTGGATTACACTTTTTCCTCGCCAGGGGTTGGCATGTATGGATAAGTGACTTATCCTTTTAGAAAGAATGTGTGTGTGTGTAGAATTGTGCCATTTATATCTCAGTATACATATTTTAATGTTAAATAAATCCAAATTTGTATGAATTGACAGCATCTGCCATTATTTAATTGGATGTAAAGAGTCACATGATACTGGTTTGAAATTTGTTACACATCAATAAATACAACATGAATTTTTTAAAATGGTGTTTGTCATATTTGAAACCTGATATAATGACAGAATGTCTAATCTTAAACAAGTACAATAACAGAGTGTCTTACCCTATACAAACAATAAGGTTAAAAAGTCTCATCTTATAAAAAAAAAAAAATAGGGTGTCTTACATTATACCTGAATTAGAATTTCAATTCTTTTACAAATACAAGACTTGGTTGTCTTAACTTACCAGAATAAGGTTAGAATGTCTCACCTTATACCAGAATAAGGTTAGAAAGTCTCATCTTATACAAATACAAAACTAGGGTGTCTTACCTTATACTAGAATAAGGTTAGACAGTATCATGTTATACAAGCATAGCGTATATTACCCTATAAAAACATAAGCTTACAAACAGTATTATACAAATGTAAGCATACAATGTTTTACCCTATACTAGAATAAGGTTTGAATGTCTCATCATAACATACACTATGAAACTTGTACTATATATAAAACTGGTTAATGGAAATTGAAAAATTTCAAATTCCAAAAAATAAAATAATTTCCGAATTTATTTAATATACTGTTTTACATATGTCTTCATATGGCACATTGTCCAGCACTCTTCCCTGCAAGGGACCCTGGAAGAAGTGAAAAAAGAAACTGACACAAAGTGTTCAAACATACAATATACATTTGTTAAAATATGATCTAAGAAAATTACATTTCTCATAACTTAAAAGTAATACTGACTGTGTAATACAGACTGTGATCCACATGCCATGTACAGCATATGCAAAATAACTGATCCACATGCACATCATGTACACTGTATGCAATCCACATATCAGGTAATGTGTATGCAAGTAATAATGACTGATCTACACATCATGTACAGTGTACCTAAGTTAGACTAAGAATAGTAACAAGGAGTAACAGTAACTTTGGCATGCTTACAAAAAAGTAATTTTTTTATGGAAGTACACTGATACTGTGCAAATTTAATAAAACCATTAGTAGATATTAATTGTAAATAATAATCACAATGCAGAAGGATCAAACATTCAGTTGGGAAAGGAAATGGAGAATGATAAATCAATGTCTAAACATATTGCTGACAAAGCAAGACTTTGTGGTACAACTATATGCAGGCATCAGACTGGTGCATCAATGGACCTTTCTGACTGGCTGACACAACAATGTTAAATCAGTTGTATTCAAGTTTGATGTTAAATGTTATGATTGAGGCACTAGTTCAGCTGATGGTCATATTGTTAAGTATGAGGTTTATTTACCCCTTGCAACTGGTACAGCCACCTTTTGGTTGATATAACACGAGTACAACTGGTTGGTAGTAGGCAATGCTATCACAACAATGGCAGTAGGCAATGATATCACAAGCAATAGTAGTGCACTTGATTGGTAGTAGGCAATGATATCACAAACAACAACAGTGCACTTGGTTCAAAGGATATCATTTAATGCGGTAATGATTCAACTTATTTTTTGGGTAGGGGGAAAAGATGGGTGACTCAACAACTAATTATTGAAAAATAATTATATTCTGTCGGTGACTGTAAATACTGTGCGAGTTAGAATACAACAGCATAAAACTGCTGTAGTTTTGTATGCGTTCCTGTTTAAAAATTGGCTGGAGTATCATGCTCCTGATGTAACTTGGTTCCTTGCTGGATCATTAGACCATCCACTGGCTTGATGCACGGCATGTTTTCCAGTTGTCGGTGGTGAAACTTAATAGGAGTGGAGCTGGTTGAATTTATTTGAACTTGATTTGGTTCTACTGTCCAACAGATTGTTGGGTTGAATATGTTACTTGATCGAACATGATCATGAAACATGAACATAAAAAAAATGATTGTTCCAATATTTGAGGTCTCAGCATCATCCAGAAAAGAAATGAATCAGCTCTCTGTAATATCCATAATATGTGCATTTATCTGGAGTAGTCTCCCCACTACCAAGACTTGAACTTGTAGTTCATTTACAAATATTTGCTCATCACTGGTGGATAAATGAATCGGGTTTTGGTGGAATTTCTCAAGATATTTATTTTGATCCCCTTTCCTGTTGTACATTTTACAGCAATGATGGCAGTACACTTTTATTCCAATGTGGACAATAGCTGAGTATTGATGGAATTATTGGTGATATTTATAATGAATTGCAAATATGGCACACTGCCGGGCCATTTTTTCGTTATATAGACTTTTCTGTACAACGCTGTTGTTATGACGGAGAGACCTCATTGTTTTTTATGTCAGCCTTGAGAAATGAAGTTGGTTAAAAATTCCAACGACATGACAATAAGACCTAAATGTCCAGGTATCATGGAATCTTGACACTCCATTGTCTTTTGCTGAAAATTTTAAGTCTTTTGGAGGAACCATGCACCTCCCATAACTGACCTCCTTTGCAAGGTCAAAATCAATTATCATGATATCACTCTGTCTTAACGATTGCATAACACCAACAAGTCTGTACTATCCTGCAAAAATCAAATGTCTATCAATCTTCTATCTGTGAAATTCATTACAAACACTGCCAATCATTGGATTGACACACAAACATCACCCACACTGGAATACAAGTGTACCACAACCACTGCCATAAAATGTACAACAGCATGGTACATCTAAATAAATAAATATCTAGAGAAATTCCACCACAACCCAAATGATTAATCCACCAATAATGAGTAAGTATGTTGTAAATGAACTTATAGTTCAGTCATTGGCAGTGTGGATACTACTCCAGGTAAACACACCTGTATTACAGTGATACTTCAGACAAACACACCTGTATTACAGTGATACTTCAGACAAACCCACCTGTATTATAGTGGATACTACTCCAGATAAATCCACCTGTATTATACAGTGGATACTTTAGACAAACCCACCTGTATTATAGTGGATACTTTACACAAACCCACCTGTATTATAGTGGATACTACTCCAGATAAATCCACCTGTATTACAAACAAAAGACGAAACTCGTTCCTTTTTCTTCCTGATGATACTGATACTTCAAAATAACGGAACAATATCTTGCACATGTGCTTGATCAAGTAATATCTAATGAGAACATATTCATTCCAACAAATGGTTGAATTATAGAAGCAACTTAAGTTCAAAATGAATTCATCTGATTTCACCTGCTCCATCCCTATCTTCAGTTTCACCACTGACAACTGAACTGGGAAACAACTACTCATTTCAACCCAGTGGATGACTAATGATCCCAGAAGGAACCAGGTTACATCAGCAATGTGATACCCTACTGATTCTGAAAACTTAGGAATCTTCACAAAACCACAGTTGTTTTTTGCTGTTGTATTCTAATTCAAGTAATATCTGCTATCACCAAAAGAATATTTATTGAAAAATAATGAAGAATTTATAATATGAAAAAGTTGTTTTATCACCTCTTATTTATCCCTGCTTACACCAAATATATTTTTCTTTTTTTCATCACTAATGATAATTGAACTATAGCTGCATTAAATCATATTCCAGTTAAGAGCATCAGTTGCAACATTATTGTTTGTGATGTCATTGCATATTACCAGCCAGTTGTTCTTGTTTTATGGCCCATGTGACAGCTGTTAGAGGGTATATACCTGTAATCCTCAATCCAACAAGACATGGTAATCATTTGAACCAATGCATCAAACTGAACTTTTTCGTTCTTATGATTTGTCAGGACAAGACAAGGGATGGGAGAAAATGCCACCTTTCTTTCTTTCAATCTTAACTAGTGCATCAGCATTTCTATTCAGCTCTTAAATAAAAACTATCATTAGACAGATAACAAAAAAAAGAAACTGAATGACACAGTTAATGAACACCAAAAAAGCAAAGAAAATTGGATGACATAGTTAATGAACATCAAGAGCAAGAAAACTGGATGACCCAGTTAATGGATGCCAAAATTTTATTCTTACTTCCTAAAGGCAAACACCCTTTTCAAAAAGTGATGAGGAATAACATATCCTGTGATGTCTCAGATCACAAACTTAACAGAATTTTAGTCTACATTGAACAATATCTTGTTTGAAACCATGAAAAAAAAAAAAATAGAACCAGCCTTAGCTTGACCCACACTCACTGGAGGAAATGACTAAGAAGTGGCCATTCAAAGCGCCAGAGAAACTAGCCTATACATAACAGTGACCCATTACCAAAACAAGCCAAGCAAAACACAGACCCTATTTACCAATACTAGCCTACACATAGCACAGACCTTTTTATCTACCAAGATAAGCCTACACACAACAAAGACCCTAGGATACCTACCAATTTTTTGTGAATTTTGTGGTTGCTACAATACCAAATTTAAGACCCAATTACCTGATCACATTACATTATGGATAACTTTCTGCCATCTCCAAATGTTGCCCTCCCAGAAATATGAAAAACGTCAGTCAATATATAATACAAAGGGAAGCAATTCTTTCAGGTTAGCTCCCCTTTCTACCCACTAGGTGAACACCATTATACCTGGATGTACCAGTTTTATGCTGGACAGAAACCTTAAAAGATGCCCACACTGCAGGGAATGATCAGAGGGATTATTTGTAATGTGATCAGGTAAGTGTTACTGGAGAAACATAATTTACTAAATAAATGTCCTTCTCCATCAAATACATTACCAGATCATATTATTACAATAGGTAAATGGATGATGAAATGCTGAGCATGCTACCTCTACCTGTGTCACCCAGTAAAAGCAAGACTTCTCTAATAAAATGATAAAGTTCTCCTAATGTTAGATTAGCACAACATGAGACAATTTGCTTATACACATGCATGGAAGATCCCTGCTGGATTCCACACTTGACTGTCTCACCATCAACAGTTTTCCAGGTGAATCCAGTGAAAGAGGCAAATTCATGTCTGGGTCAAAGCTTGTGCTTTCATGAATAGGAGAGTGGTCACCATGTAGCTACAACTAACCCAACGAGATCCAGTTCTCTCCTTAGTGAGGCCATTTCACACAAATCGAAGCTAGAGAAGCCAAACTAGGCATGCCAGTCAGTTGACTGCTATGTCCTGTATTAAGATATTATGGCTCATGGAAGTCACTTGAATTTTGTCACCTGAAATATTCATTAGTGTACCTGATCCTGCGAGAGTTAAGGAGTTCACCCACTTAAAAAAATCCTGTCCAGCCAAGTGACCAGCATTTGTTAGGTTAGGTTTACAGCAATAGGAATAATCTTTTACAGTTGATGCAGATATTGTCCATGCATTTTGGGTAAAATCTGAATGTTTGTACAGGTTCATGCAGCTTTGATTCTCTTGACATTATTTATATTCATTGTTGATTTAATAGTGACAGCAAGCGTTTTTGGGAAAGAACCAGGATGTGTCATTAGAATGAGCAAACCTTCCAAAAGAACTGCATATAGTTCAGATCTACAGATAATGCATGAAGCTCACTCAATCTGCATGGCGAAGTTAGTGTTATCATAAACTGCAAGTCATGTATGGTAGCTGCTTCAGAGAGGGGAGATGATGGCTAAAACTTAGATGAGTTTGACTGTTTCAAACCCAGGAGAGATTCCATTTGGACACGATGAGTGAGCATGGTCTGGATGTCAAACCCAGGAGAGATTCCAATGCTACAATGAGAGTGAGCATGGTCTGGATGTCAAACCCAGGAGAGATTCCATTTGGAAACAATGAGAGTGAGCATGGCCTGGATGTCAAAGCCAGGAGTGATTCCATTTGGAAACAATGAGTGAGCATGGCCTGTCAAACCCAGGAGATTCCAATGGAACAATGAGAGTGAACATTGTCTGGATGTCAAACCCAGGAAAGATTCCATTTGGACACAATGAGAGTGAGCATGGCCAGGATGTCAAACCCAGGAGTGATTCCAATGGAACAATGAGAGTAAGCATGGCCTGGATGTCAAACCCAGGAGAGATTCCAATGTTACAATGAGAGTGAGCATGGCCTGGATGTCAAACCCAGGAGAGATTCCAATGTTACAATGAGAGTGAGCATGGCCTGGATGTCAAACCCAGGAGAGATTCCATCTGGAAACAGAGTGAGCATGGCCAGAATGTCAAACCCAGGAGTGATTCCAATGGAACAAATGAGAGTGAGCACGGCCTGCATGTCAAACCCAGGAGAGATTCCAATCTTACAATCAGAGTGAGCATGGCCTGGATGTCAAACTGAGGAGTGATTCCAATGGAACAATGAAAGTGAGCATGACCTAGATGTCAAACCCAGAATAGATTCCATTTTGAAACAGTGAACATGGCCTGGATGTCAAAGCCAGGAGAGATTCCAATGGAACAATGAGAGTGAGCATGGCCTGGATGTCAAACCCAAGAGATTCCATTTGGACACAGTGAGAGTGAGCATTGCCTGGACGTCAAACCCAGGAGAGATTCCATTTGGAAACAATGAGAGTGAGCATGGCCTGGATGTCAAACCCAAGAGATTCCATTTGGACACAGTGAGAGTGAGCATCGCCTGGATGTCAAACCCAGGAGAGATTCCATTTGGAAACAATGAGAGTAAGCATGGCCTGGATGTCAAACCCAGGAGAGATTCCAATGTTACAATGAGAGTGAGCATGGCCTGGATGTTAAACCCAGGAGAG
>JAECUM010003800.1:0-25164 GCA_016617855.1 Megalonaias nervosa
TGGGACTTACGTAGATTTTCAAACTCTCCTTTCCACATCCACGGACAATACATATAAATTACAGTTAGATTTCACGTCAAACACATCCGAATTCAACCTTGTACCCATGGCCAAAAAGTCCCCGCTCTCCATCACTCATTGGTTGACAGCATGGAACAGATTTGCTACAATAATATGCATGAAATCCCCAATATTGAGCACTGTGCTATCTCACCACATGGAAGTCGTCATGAAGTTGGCCGAGCGCAGGGCTCATTGGAGATACTACGATGAGCAGTTCTGACGCATGATTGAGAGGGGGGAGGCAAAGTGGGGTTCCACCCACCTTGAACTTTACTTGCAATCTGTTCTTGACAGCATGGATGACAAGACGGCCACCAGCACTGCCACATTACCATCCTCATCCTCAAAATTTAACCCCCCAAAAGGAGCCTGCTTTAACCACCACAGGGGGCTGTATTGTTTTGCGGGGCTTGCATGTAAATACCAGCATAATTGTTTGTTTGGAATCTCATCCATTCACCAAATGCAAAATGCCCATTCAACATCCGTTCAAATTGTTGCCAAAATATGCCCCAAAACAGGCGGGACCTCACACCCTTTCGTGGTGGCTACAAACCTACCGAGTCCCAGGGACCAACAGAAAACTCTCTACAACACAGCCAGCAAGGGAAAGGGGTCCTGCAAAAACAGTAGGCTTCCTACTCCTGTTAAAGTTGACAGGTTACAACATTGGTTGGAAGGGTACAACACTGATAGCATACATTTTTTGATACAAGGATTTACATTGGGATTTAATGTGGGGCATGAGGGTTCTCTGTCACCTATTCAAACTCATAATCTAAAATCAGCCATACAAAATGCAGAGATTGTTCAAGACAAAATAGACAAAGAACTTGATGCTGACAGGTTTGCAGGGCCTTTCAAGAGATACCCTTTCTCCCTATTTCAAATATCACCCCTTGGCTTAGTTCCAAAGAAAACACCTGGTACTTTTTGCATGATTCACCATTTATCACATCCTCAGGGGTCTTCTTTAAACGATGTGATACCCCCAGAAGAAAAGTGTTGTTCGATATCAAACTGTGGAACACGCTATTACAATCATCAAAAAGCTTGGTAGAGGTTGTGTTCTGACAAAAACAGATATAGCTAGTGCCTTCAGAATTGTTCTACTCTGTCCGACTCAGTATCATATGTTTGGTTTTACTTGGAATGACATGTATTATTATGACAGGTGCCTTCCGATGGGCTGTAGCTCCAGTTGTCAAATCTTTGAATATTTAAGCAATGCATTACAATGGGTTGCAACACACAAATTGGGCATTAGCCAAATCGTACATGTTTTAGATGACTTTCTCCTGTTGGCATCAGACTATAACACCTGTAAAAACAAATTAGACCAATTCTTAATTCTTTGTGCAGATACTGGTATTCCCATGTCTGTGGAAAAAACTTTTCTTCCCAGTACAACAATGACCTTTTTGGGCTATGAACTGGATACAGTCAAGATGGAAGTAAGACTTCCCATAGATAAACTTCAAAACTGCTACAGTCTGATAACACGTTGCCTACAAAAACCCAAACTCATGCTCCACAATCTCCAATCCATAATTGGTACACTCAATTTTGCATGTGCAGTTGTCCTGCCTGGCAGAGCTTTCTTGAGAAGGTTGATTGATCTGTCAGTGGGTGTGTCGCAACCACATCACTTCATATGCATTATGAAGGAGGTTTGGGTTGATCTGCATCTGTGGTGCACATTCCTGAGAGAATTCAATGGTAAATCGTTACTCCTCCCTGAACGCTGGCTTGACTCGCATGACGTTCATTTGCACACTGATGCGTCCAGCACAATTGGCTATGGCAGTGTGCTGGGCAGCAAATGGTTCTATGGCACATGGAATGAAGAGTGGCAAGAGCAAGATATCACTGTCCTTGAGCTGTATCCAACTGTTCTAGCCATCAAAGTATGGGCCCATCGACTTGCGAACAATTGCATTTACTTTCACACTGACAAGGCATTGGTTGATATTGTTAATAAGCAAACCTCAAAGAACCCTGCCATTATGTTCCTTGTTAGAGACCTGGTCCTTGCATGCCTCAGATACAACATACTATTTCAAACCTGTCACATCCTGGGAAAGGATAACGTTCTGGCTGATGCTCTTTCTCGATTGCAGGTGCACAGATTCCGGACCTTGGCTCCACATGCGGACCCAGAATCGGTGTCAATACCGGCACTTCCCAATTTGCTTCACTAACAAATACACTGGATACTCTAATGGATAATACCTTGACACAAATGTCGAAAGCAGCATACACACGAAGCTGGAACCTATATCGAGCTTTCACTGCAGAATATACTTTGGAAACCTCATTACCAGTTTCTCAGGCTAATTTGGCACTTTTCATTTCTCATCTGGTTAACAGGCACTATGCCTCAGCAACAATATCCTCATATGTATCTGCCATTGGTTTTGTGCACAAAATCAATAGTTATGCAGACCCTACAAACACTTTCCTAATACAGAAACTGCTGCAGGCATGCCACAGGAATAAAGTTTCTTGCAATGCTAGACTGCCAATTGACAAGTGTATTTTGGAAAAACTTATCCACGCTACAACTCGCACTATTACTTCTTGGTACAAACAGCTCCTATTTCGAGCTATGTTTTCCTTGGCATTCCATGCCTTCCTGAGAATTGGGGAAATCACAGTTCAATCCCTTGGCCTCCATAACCCTAATCTGTTGCAAATTGATCAGTTAGTTTTTGACCACCATTCCATCTCTCTAACATTCAACACCTTCAAACACAGCCAGGGCCAGAAGTTCACTGTAAAAATTAATAAAAACAATAATGCTGCAGTTTGTCCTGTCTCAAATCTCCAGAGATACATCCAAATGTGAGGTACTGCTCCAGGCCCAATATTTATGTTTCTTTCAAACACACCTATAACTCGTGCAGAATTTAATGCACAGCTCAAACTTGCTCTGCAGTACTGCAACTTTGATCCAAAATGCTTCAAGAGTCATAGCTTTAGAACTGGAGCAGCAACAACTGCTGCGGCGCAGGGCTTGTCTGATAGTCAGATTCACCAGTTAGGGCGATGGAAATCGGATGCTTTCAAACGCTATACTAGATGTTCTGAATGTCATTCCAACCTGTAATTCTTTTCGCTACTCAGTTAAGTTAGCACGTAAAGGGGGATGGGGGGTTTGTAGTTGTACTCTTTTAAATCCACCTCCAAGTGCATTTCCCATCATAATAATCTGGGTAAATATCAGATTCACCATTCATACATAAACATCAATAGAGACAGAGATACGGTATATCAATTTTTTTTTCTTTCTTTCTTCATCTTTTCATAAAATACTTGCGCAAATGTTGCTTTCCATTTCAGGTCTAGTGGGTACACAGACCTGAACACACTGTCTAATCTCATCAGATGGACAAGTGGGTTCACTGCGGATGAATATGACAGTCAAAGTACACAGGAGGAACGTGGGCCAGATATTTATAACAGCCACGAATCACTGAATGACTTGAATTGACAGAAGTCAAGAAACATATAACTCTAACGTGGATATAACAGCATTTAGATTTTTCACTATTTGCAATCTTCACATTGGCACTTATATCCTTCTCACCTGGGAGCCACAAATATCTGTGGGTAGAATGCGAAAGGCGTTGTTGATGCGGGCCACGGTCCATTTTGGGGCTGCAAAGGTACCATGCAAAGTGGGTGACTTGCATGGTTCCTGTGTTATGGCGGTCTCAGGTCCCAAATGGATTGTTTTTGTTTCATGGTTTACAAATTTATATTCAGCTCTGAATTTCAACTAAGTAGTTTATCACATACTATGTTAAAGTAAATTTGTAAAATAACTTATGCATGTTATATCATATGAACACATTATTTTCAATACAATTGTCACTTATGTGGCCGGCATCAACAAATCGTTTTCCAGCGTTATTCGTTATGCTCAAATTCTTACTTTCCTCCTAACTTTCCTCCTTGCTGTCCTCAATTAAAATTTATAAAAACTGTTAATTTGGTAATCTAATTGCACACATATAATGTACTTAGAGTGCTTGTTATCCTCTCATGCACACTTCATCACAAAACTATTTGCGCTACAGCAAGGATATTTGTGATGAGGGGTGAATAGGCCTTGGTGGGCACTGTAGACAAAGTAATATAGCCCCTCTGGGGCCATCAAACCCAGGAATGGGGTCACGTGACTCGTTCAGCCATTGGAATATAGTTTTAGTGTGTATGAATAAATGGGTCATCAGTCTTAGCATCACTTGCAGAAGAATTCTTGGAGATATGGGTTGTATTTTAGCGAGCGTAAAATTTTACATTTTCCACCACCACCCCACCAACCGCCTTTGTGTATGGCTTCCTATGTTGACCTGGTTTTGTAAATTAATTTTTTCACATTTTATCACACAAGTAAGTTTTTGTAATGCTAAGCATAAGACTTCACAAGTGTTTGGAATATTTATACATAGTCAGATGTAAATGGATTGGATCACAAATTCTATCTGAATCTCCAATAGCTCTAATTTTGGGTAAAATAGAGAGCCTCATGAATCTCTATGGAATCCAACTCCTCCGCAACTAAGTGGTTAGACAAGATGTGAACATTAACAAAAAGAGAAAACTGGACATTCCGGTTTCAAAATGCTAACAAGCCAAATGTTTCTACTACCTAAGTGTCTATACACCTTAACCTATCTGAACAAATAAAAACTATTCTTTGTCAGATAATAAAAATCTTCTAATCTGATAAACAGCTCTCTAGTAGCAATATTAATTGGAAAGGTATGAGATTTTGATTGGATTTACCAATCATATACTCTACAGCTGGTATGGATCAACATCAATATTCAAATAGGAGTCCAGGCATTTTAAACTTGACCTTTGAAATGAGTCGGCTAGTTAGTCTGTTGGTTCTCTGCCTGATTTAAAAATTTCAGGAAAGGTACTTTTCCTGGTCTAATTCAATGGGCCAAGAGCTGCTGCTAGGGACCAGTGTTCTTGGTAGCTCAGATCTTGTGATGCTATGTAGGGGGGAGGGGATATGGCACATTCAGTCCAATGGCACAACAACTTCTGTAGTTTAGTAGTACATACTTATTGCTATGCAAAAGGATCTCTTTTAAAAAAACAGGTTTCCCCACTTTTAAACCTTTAATAATGTCACACGTCATTTCACAATCATTATCATTTCTAAATTGTTGAACTTCACTAGAAAATTGATTTACATCAGTCCGAGATTGTAAAGTAGTGACTCAAGCACTGCACAGTTAAAAAGAAAAACCATTAAAATTGTTACATGTACATGGCAGACCCAGGCTGTTTTCTTCCTTATTGAGGATTCCTTTATCCCAGCTTTCCAAAGATTTGCTGTATGTCTTAATTTAGTAGTATTTTTAACTTGCTGCTGCTAAAAACACACTTCAAGCTGGATTCTGTTTTGATTAAAGCAAATGTTGGGATGTTATCAGATTTTGAAAATATGACAACATAGTTTGATGTACAAAATTTTGGACAAGATCAAACCAAGCCCAAACTTTTCTTTTTCATTAATATGGGATACAGAAAATCCATAAGTTAATCTGATATTGGTCTTTTAATAACTTGACCAGAAACTAAAATGATCATACTACAGATGAAATGTACATTTATCATTCAAATTTCACTTTCGTGATATTGCTTAATAAAATTATTTTGTGATTTTAGATCAACAACATATAATTACATGAAAAAATAATTTCAATCCCCTTTGGACAACTTGAGAAAATAAAGATAGATATTAGTCATATCTGCACAACTAAGAGATATTATTTCTGCTGCAACCATTAAAGAATTTGTTGTAACAGTGAACAGAACATATTTGGGAAGGGAAAAGAAAATAGAGTAATTTTTTTCTAATATGCTAGGAGGCCCATAATAACAAGGTTGCCATTTAAGAAGTTTGAGAAAAATTAAAGTTATTCACTTATACCTTCATTTTATAAAGTTATATGTGATTATTTCATGATACTATTATTATATCCTTTACTTCCAAATTTTTCTAACACATTTTCCCCAAATTTTTATTTCAATAATTCTATCAACTTTGAGACATAATTCTTATTGTTACATTTACACACACAAATTTTAATGCTTTTCTAAAAGACACATGCAATCATGTGCTTCTTTTGTCATTCTTTTTCAGTGATGGGACAAATTAACAAGACCAGTGACACAATCACAAATTATATACACTTATGAGTTAATTATGTCCAACAAATTTGTAGGCAATAATAATTTCCGCAATGTACATTACACTTCTACTATTTACTATCTCCATTTAAAATATATTTCCTCTTCATCTTCATCTTGACTGAAAACTGTTTACTGATTCCAAGCAAAAATAATGCAGTGTTGATAATCTTTCTCTTTTTTTTTAAAAATTATTTTCTCCTATTAAAATGACATTTAATGACCCCCAATCAGCATCTATATACAAGTCCTTTATTTATCTGGATGAAAAGAAATTGTCAACAGTCATCTGTTTTCTATTAATCTGCGCTCTTCTGTTATGTTTTTTAATTACATGCAAATGCTCATATAGCTTTGTGTCTAAAGAAACATTTTTTCTTCTTTTGACCAACAAATATTTCAGACATTTTCACAAGACAAAATTCACTTACTTAAAAGAGTACCTACTCAATTAGCAAACACACAGATAGAGAATGATAATTAAAGGATATTTTTAATTTATATATTCAAAATGTACAAAAATAAATCATTTCATCTCATGCTTTAATTATGTTAAACCAGCAACATGTGATTCTAATTATAGATTATCAATGTGGTGTGATTATCTCATTTTCTTACCTACTGATTATAAACAATATGTGATTATTGTGCTTTGCTACCTGGCACCATTGTTGTTTAAACAACCACCATTGCTTATCTGACCTCAGTACACTGCATGATAAAAACATTGCAATTAAGCTAATTATCTGAGACATACCATCCCAAAAAAATTCCATAACCAATTAAAAATTGTGACAAATATCAAAACAACACCTTTTTAATACATATCAGTTAGGAACATGGCCAGGGAATTTAAACTGAAAAATTATAATAGAGACAGAGGAAAGATTGTATTCAATAATGTAATAAACAATCTTTATTTTTTATATATATATATATATATATATATATATATATATATATATATATATATATATATATATATATATATATATAAAATCAGAATGTACTCACCACTGAAGGAGAGTTCTATGTTTTTCATTAGAAATTATTGTTCTCTCTGGGCTGCATGTTGTGCCAGAACAATAGGTCCCAGAGAAAAATGCTGGCACTTTGTTGAGCAAATAAGCAGAGGTAAAAAGAGAAGGTAATATGCAAATGCCAAAATGCTGCCTTCATGTTGTCCTCCAAGAAGAGTGATTAAGATAGGCCCCTGAGGTACATGTATTAACAGCCCAAATCTTATGGGCTTTAACATTCATAAAAGAGAGCTCTTGACTGGTAAGTGACTGAACACTATTAATAGTTGTGACAATCCACAAGATAGTGGCAGCAGAAATGTCTATGGAGCCCTTAAAAGGAAGGAAAAGACACTTCCATCATTTCCTTTTATCTTTAGAAACTTTGATAGAAATGGACAGCACCAACTGTGTAAAAGAGTTTATCTTGATCGTCCCAGCACAGATTAGACTAAAACAGGATTTCTATAGGTAGTGGAGTTACCAAAGTTAACTGATTTTTGCCTAAACTCCCGGTTCACAAAGGAGAAAGCATCATAATTTCCATTAATCAGAGACAGCCTTTGTCCATAGACAAAGCATGAATCTCGCTGCATCTTCTCCCAGATGCTAGAGCAAGTAAAAACAGTTTTAAGTGGGAGGTTCTAAAAAGAAGGCCTCACTCAAAGGTTCAAAGAGGGTTTTATGTCAAAGACCATAAAACATAAGATTCCATCTGGGTGTAAAGTGCGAGACAGGTCTCTGTAGCTCAAAATATTTAATAAGACTGGAAAGATGTGCATCAGAATTGATTGTCTTGTCCTGAGAGAATTTAAGTGTTGGGCATTGAAGGTCTATAGCTCTTGATAGATACTCAACATCTTCTCTTCTCAAACAGGAACAAAAAGAAATCAGCAATAGAATTTACAGAGGGACAGCTGAGATGAATGTTTCTTACTACAACAATTACAGAAGATTCTCCACCTGGCATCACAGACCTTAGATGTCAAAGCTCTCCTGGGCTGAATGACCCAACTGGCAACCTGGTATGAAAATTTCACAATTAAACAAGATTTACCAAAGCCACAGTTTTATTGGGATTTTATGAACCTAAAACTGCCTGAGGGATCACATGAGATGGAATTGGTCACGTGATGAGTCAGTCTTTAAAGCATGATCAGCTTGGATGTGTCAGAGAACAACAGGGTGGGATATGCATGAATATAATTAATTTACATATGGGTAGGCATGTGATCCCGCAGGCACTTCCAGGTTCATAAAATCCCAATCAAACTGTGACTTTGGTAAGTCTTGTTTAATTGTGAAATTTTATTTCACCTGTAAGTGCCTTGGGATCCCATGAGATTTCAGAGATTATGCATCCAAGCACAACAATGAAGAAAAAATAAGGTAAAATGTATATAATACTAGATGAAACTATAAAGAACAATATATAAGCATCTGAGATTGAAACAAAATTTTTCAAAGCTGGGACTTCCTAAGCACAGCACTGCTGAAATTTAAACTATCCAATACAAGGTTATGATAGAACTTGTGGAAAGTGCAATCATTACTCCATCCTACAGTCTTAATAATAGTATGCAAAGACAGTTTCATTTTAGCTGCAGCAGTGCTTGATGCAGCTCTAGTGCTGTAGGCCCCAAAAATGGATGTATCGATCCCTGCCTCCTTCATAACAGTCTTGATCCATCTAACTATAGTACTTTTAGCAACAGCTCCAAAAGGAGGTTGTGTGGTTATCAATAACTTTTCTCATTCCCCGGAGGAAAGAAGTTCTACTGATGTATTCTTGTAAGGTTTCAACTATACAGAGTCTTTTATCATAATATGCAGAAAAAGTCATTTGTGATAGATGTTGACTAGGTTTACTTTGCTTCAAAAGGTCCCTAATTCTGACAACAACTCTGTCAGAAAAAATAGCAATATCATCAATATTTATGACATGCAAAGTCTGGCATCTCTGGCCTTAGTGGCCAACAGGATCACTAGTTTCGAAGTCACTTGTTTCAAAGAACTGTTCCCCAATGGAAATAATTTTCCCAGATGCTGAAGCACGGTTCTCACATCCCAGGCTATGCCATATCTTGGCAAACTTGGTCTACAACGAAAAACTCCTCTCAAAAATCTTTTATAAACACATTATTACCTAGGACTAACTAATGATGAAATTGCAGATCTAGCTGTATTTACAGAACTATAACCTAAACCTCTATCTATTAATTCAGTTAAAAACTCTGTAAAAATAGTCACAGGTGGGTCAAGTGGATTAATCTGTCTTTGATTTGAAAATAACATCTACTTTTGGAGATGACCCCAATACTGTTTCTCAGTTGATGTTCTCCATGAATTGATGAGGAGGAGGCAGTCCTGTCTGATAATCCTTGATTTTTGATTACCGTCCAGATAAGTGAAAAACACCCATCTTCAATTTGTGGAGGGGGTGTCTTCATTGTGGATTGTACTCCAAGTGTAGAATCTCTTGTGGACATGGCAGTAGAAAACAAGGACCGACTACAGCATGCAGAAGGCTCGGAAACCAGGGCTGCATTGTCCAAAGTGGTGCCACCAAACTAACATCTGCTTCATCTTGCACCATTTTTTGCAGCACTGCTTCCACCAGACTGAAAGGTGGAAAGCAATAATGACAACTGTAATTCCATTTTAAAGAAAAAGCATCAACTGCTATAGCTTTTGGGTCAGGTCTGTATGAAACATAATGCGGAAGTTGGTGATTTAGCATGGAAGCAAATAAATCCACATCTGTGTGCCCATACACTTTAATGATGGCACTGAATAATGTAGCACTTAACTTCCATTCAGAATCCTCATTTATGTTTCTAGACAATCTATCTGCACCAGAATTTAGTGTTCCCTGCAAATGAGAAGCACTTAACAAGATACTCCTAATTGCACACCACAGCCAGATATCACGTGATAATTTATGCAAATTAGAAATACACCCACCCCATTTTGATCACTTATGAAACTGCTACAGAGTTATCCATGTAGATGTACACATGCATGTTCCTCACTTCTGAACAAAGAGATTGTAATGTCAAAAAACATGCTTTCAGTTCCAACAAGTTAATATGATACAGTTTTTCCTCTTGATCCCAATGACCACCTGTTTCAGCTTTGGTTGTATGATTTACTCCCCCTCAAACAACAAGTGAGCTGTCACTGCTCAAGACAACCTGTGGTTCACGATGTGAAACTACTTTAAAACTGGAATGCACATTAAATCTCCACTATGATATACACTGCCTGCTCTCTGCCGAAAGTGCCAAATAAGCATCAAAATTACCTTTATGTATCTTTAAGTGTTTATCTTTTTCCTGTTCTAGATCTTTATAATATAAAGGTGCATACTCTACACCTGGTTTGCTAGCAACAAGCTTTCCCACAAGTTGAGCCAATTCACAAATAGTGATGTTCCGTTTCAGCAGTATGTCATAACACAGAGCAACGAAACTGTCTGCTTTATCATCAGTTAGTCTGACAGTCATTGTGATCGAGTCAAGCAAGACATTCCACAAAATTTATTTTCTGGGTGGGTTCAAAAACACAGATTTTCCGGGGTGAATGGTTAAGCCCAACCCATCAAATGTACGAACTGTTTCCTTAACATTTTGCCTACACTGATCATAAGATTCCCCCAACAAACAACTATCATCAATGTATGCCACATTTGTGAACCCTTTTTGTCTCAATGATGCAAAAATTGGCTTCAATAGCATGGTAAAAACATGTGGTGTGGATGCCAAACCATTCAGCAAACAGGTAAATTCATATACATCCCCAAACCACAGAAAAAGCAAATACTTCATATGTATCTGAGCCACAGGAACAGAATAGTAGGCATCCTTCAAGTCAACAAATGCAAAGAAACAAATTTTTCTCATGGCATTAATGGCTGTTTTCAAAGTTTCCATTTTAAAATGTATCTTCTCAACATTTGTATTGCATTGTATGAAATTCAAATTAAGTCTCACAGACCCTTCATTTTTAGGTCGAATGAAAATGTTTGAAAAATATTGTCCAGGTCCTGAATTTACTTTATGAATAATACCTTTTGCAAGAAAATTTTGAATTTCAGTATTTATTTGTCTCTCTTCAGTTATGGAGAATTTAATTTGGTCTGGTATATATGTCTGCACAGGTTGCTGTTCAAACTCTATTTCATAGCCTTTCACAGCATTCAGAATCCAAGGATGAAAAGTAATATTCTGCCATTCTGCAAAACATGCTGAAATTTTCCCAACAACAAAATTGTCAAATGTATTGTTCTAATAGTCTGTGAAGATCTTACTGATCCTTCCAGTGTTTGAGAAACCCAGTTCCTTGTTTCTGAACTTTTATTATACCCTTGCCTCCAGCGATGTTTGGGCTGCCCCTGATAATTCCAGCTCTGGGACTGTCTGTCCCGTGAATAAGATCATCCTAAAAAAGGCACATTGCTTTCAAAATTTGAGGCCACTTGTCGTTTTGCTGCTTCCTGTTGCTTTTTCCCCAGCAGCTGAGTTCCGGCCACAATTTAGCTTAGTTACCTGCCCGTTCAGGTTTTCTCCAAAGAGCCAGTTTGTGATGGGGTTCGACGCAGCACAGATGGGCTGATACATATTAGTAAGCTCAGGTTTTATGAGTTCATGAGTTAAAACAGAAGTCGTTGAACAGAAATGATGACATTTAAAAATGTCCATGACAAAGTCCCTAACTGAATCCAGTGGTAATTCTCGAAGACTGTTTCTATGCTTCTTAAACAATTCCATTGCCTTTCAGGTGGGGACCAACATTTGCCCCAAATGAGTTTGCAACTTCTGCAGTCATATATCAACACTCCTGACCTGTTTTGACATTACATTTCAGACCTCAATATTGACTCCGGGCACCTTTAAATTGTTAGTTTCCAGGTCTGAGATATTTCTCCTGTAATGGTTTAACCTTGTTGTGGGTTAACACTGAACGTAGGCCTTTATTGAGAACTGCCACTAATTTTTCTTCCTCATTTGGGCCCGCCTTTTGGTGTTCTAGCAAAAACCTGTCCAACTCCGCAAACAAATCATCATCATCGTTTGCAATGACCTTGGCGGAATCTGTATCTGGCATAATTAGCCCTGCAACATCCACATCCGAGTTGATGTCTCCTTCTTCATGCATAGTGTCCAAATCCTTTTCACAATGACCAATGTGTGCCGATCCTGCAGAAACCGCAGCTGATGTGCTTGGCATTTGGGTTTTACTAGCAACACTGGCCAAGATCTCTTCCATTTTTGTCATTCGCGCATGCATTTTGGATGCAACATCTGCATTTTGTGCCCACAAATGACATTGCACGGCTAATTCTTTATCTCGGGTAGCCATATTGGTTGTTTGGGTGGAAATCACATGACTTGTGCCAGTAGCAGACAATGACATCATGTCTTCTTGTTGTAATGGTCAACCTAATGTAGCTTTTCCCAGCTGCCCAACATGTGCCTCGCCAGGCCTCGCATCTATGGATTACATTACTACTCAATTTAACTAAACTAGATATAGCAGATCTGGCAGTATTGATGGAGTCATAACCTAAACCCCGAGCCAAAAGGCTCTGTCAAGAAAGCCAGGACCGAATTTACAGATGGATCAAGGGGATCAATATGTTTCCCAACTGAAAAGTGCAACCATTTCTGGAGATGTGCCCAATATTGTTTACTTGTAGATTCTCTCCATGAGTCAAGTATGACACTGGCAGCTTGTCCTGATATGCCTTTACAGAACAAGGCTTTCCTGTTAAGCAAAACACAGCTAGCCAGGTTTTGCGCAGTTGATGTTCCTTGAGTGGATCCTGAGGTAAGGTCAACAGGTTGCTAATCTGTGGAAAAATTTACAACTGCTGAGCTATTTATCGCAGCAGGCAGGGAAACCAGGGCTGTGTTGTCCACAATAGTGTTACAAAGAACCACTTCGGCTCAGTCATCTACTATCTTCTGAAGAACATGTCCCACCAGGCTGAAAGGTGGGGAACATATATAAAATTAGGTCAGATAGCATCATAGAGAAATCTTCAATGGTCCACGCATGTGGGTCTGGTCTATATGACACTTATTTGTCATTTTGATGGTTCAATCTTAAGCAAACATATCAATATCAAACTGTCCAAATATTGCATGAATTGCTTTGTTTAACATCCACTCAGCATCATCATTGAAATTCCTTGATAGGTGATCTGCTTCTACATTATTCTTCCCAGGAAGATGGCATCACTCAACCAAATCTGTCTTTCTATACACCAAAACCAAATATCACGGGCCATTTGATCTAATAATCTCTTCCTACCTCCCATTTTGTTAACATAGGCAACAGCTACAGTATCATCCATGAAGATTCTAATGTGTATGGTATATTTGTTTCCACAAAGAGACTTCAGTAAGCAGGCCTGCAATTCTAAAACACTGATGTGGCTCATCTTCCAAGTACTACTCCAGCAACCACCAGTTTTAACATCGTCTGTGTCATTGATCCCTCCCCATCCCATAAGAGAACTGTCACTTTTGATAATAATGTCTGGGTTACCTCTGGAAATTGATTTAAAACTGATTTTAACATTTTGGATCAACCATTTAATTGTATCTTTAGCATTGCTGGAAAGAGAAATTGATGCATCAGAATTGCCCTTATGTATTTTCAGTAATCTGTCTTTTTCCCTTTTCAAAGGTTTGTAGTTGAGACGGGCATATTCTAAGCCTGGCTCACTAGCAACCATTGTGCCTATTAATTTTGATAATTCCCGAATAGTCAAATGTTTCTGCTTCAACACTGTTTCACAAAACTCAATCAATGCCTGTGCCTTTCCCTCTGTGAATCTAACCATCATATTTACAGAATTAATGAGAAATCCCACAAAGCTGACAGTATGTGTAGGTTGCAAAATGGATTCAGTGGGGTGTATTGTAAATCCTAAATTGTCCAATAATGCAGCAGTATGGCACACATTGTTTTGACACTCTAAGTATGCTGAACCTTGAAGCAGACTATCATCCAAATAGACAATACTGAGATAACCCATCTTATGAAAGGAAGAAAAAACAGGCTTCATGATTTTGGTGTATACTCGTGGTGCAGATGCCAGTTCGTTTGGTAAACAAGTGTACTGATAAAATTGTCCTTCCCAGTGAAAGCATAAATATTTGAGGAAAGCAATGTTAACTGGAACAGAGTAATATCCATCTTTCAGGTCAACAGAAGCAAAATAAGAATCTTTGCAAACCATGGTCAGTGCTGTTTTTAATGTCTCCATTTTAAAATGGTGATGTACCACATGTGCATTGAAAGCATGCAGGTTAAGTATAACCTGGATGCTCCCATCACACTTTTCCCTAATGAATATGTTAGACAAGTACTTTTCACTGACAAAGTTTATTCTCCCAACTACTCCCTTTTTCAGCAGTTAATCAGTTTCGGTTGTAATTACAGTGGATTCTTTGTCAGAGAATTTTCTCTGTTTTGGAATACAAGTTTGGACTGGGCTGCTATCGAGTTTGAGTCTATAACCTTTTGGATTAGATAAAATCATGCATCAGAGGTTATCTTCTGCCTTTTTTTAGCACACTGACAAACCTTACCAGCAACAAAATTTTATGGCATATTATCTAAGGCTGGGAAAGAAACTGTGCTCTCGTGAATGGGAAAACTGCTTCTTACAGTTTTTGTGGAAGGTACAAATCTTGACAGAGGTTGTAAGGTCTGCTCTATTTGAGGTTCTGCAGTTCCTATTGGTATGGTTGCCATTGAGAGGGGACCTGGCCCCCATCTTGAATAAAAAAGACTTGGGTCCTGCTTGAGCACCTTTATAATTTGAGTATCTTCCAGTGTTTGAAGCTGAAAACTTTCCAGACACTTTGTTCCCCATCTGCTGGGCATCTGCAATATTTTGAACTTTTGCAGACAGATCATCTACAAACAAGAAGTCAGTTAACTTATTTTGGGGTGCACAGAGAGACTGATAACTATAATGGAGATCTGGCTTGATCAGTTCTTTCTTCTTATGAGTCATGTCACAAAATGCAGAAGAAAGCATCCACAATACATCACCAGCATCTGCAAAGAGTTTACTTACATTTGTAGGTGTACTATCTAACTTTTTGTGTAGTAATTCATCTATGAGCCTCAGAAGGGGAACACTAGCTTTAGCAACAGTTCCTTGAAATTTTTGGAGCTTGGGGTCCATTTGTTTTGTAGCTTTGTTCATTTTGCCCAAATATCAGGATTTACTTCAGGCACACTTAAATTTTGACAATTTTGTGGCCTTAAATGTTTTTTGCTCAAGTCCTTAAATTTATTTGTAGTATTTGGGCCCTGAATCCTGCATTCACAACTTTAGCCAAGCTCTCCTGAATGGACATGCCCAAAACGTTCGTGCACTTCACAAAAGTCAGAGAGTTTTTTCAGGATGTCATTTCCTTCAGTTTCTGCAGGTAAATTTGGTGGTGATGTTACTAAGTTTTGAAGGCCATGCTCGAAGTCATTGACATCTTCCTCACTTTGCACACAAGATCCCATTCCTCATTATGCTGACCTGTTTCCAACCATGCACGTTTCCGTGCTGGTCCACTGAATCCTGGCATATCAGCCATGGGTTTCTTGTTAAGACCAGGGATCATCCTGGGCTTCACCAATGTTGCAAATTGCGATTTTTTTCCCTTACTGGTGACAAAATATATCATCTGGCGATTTTTTTGGCGACAGCCTTTTTGGCTCTTTAATTTGTACACACAATCAAGGATTTGGAGTGGAGAAATTCGAAGGGACCACGAAAAGAAACCACAAATTTGGATACACAATGCACTGGAATCTATCTGTTACATAAACAAATCCTTTGTTCATATTGACAAACCCATCTTTACAGTGCATTGTTACATCATAATCCAATTATGTTAACATCTGGCCCAAGTACTATATGCTGTGATACACTCAATCATGCTACCGGACTATACCTACAATTGACTGACCTCTGAAGATGCGAACAGAAACAACTACAATTAATTGAACAATGGCTAATATTTCTGTTGTTTATTTTAAATATACCAATAAAATAGTTTTGCTGAAACTTCAGAGAAACCCGATTACCTTTGAAGTACCGACTGCTGTGTATAAATACAAAGCAAATGGAAAAAATCTCAATCAGAATTATATACTGTCAAAAGTGTAACTTTATCATGGGTAAACCTAAGTTGGACATTGCGTGTTCATCGTCTCATTCTAAGAGTAAGTTAACAAAATTAACAGCATTTTGGATTTCGTGCAAATTCATCAGACAATACAGTCACTGAACCTGATGTTATACCTGACAGTCCAACATCATCTACATGTAGTGATGGTAGTAATGCTTCAAGTGCAACACCACATCATGATGAATGGGTCAAAAGTTCCCAAAAACTTCTCGACAACTTGAAACTTGAGCGTTCGTGGCTGAGATATACAAAGTTAATGCAGACGTTTTGTGATATATGTATCAAGGCACAAGTCGTCCATTCATTTACAACTGGCTGTGATATATTGAAGAAGGAATGTCTCATCAAACATGAATCCTGGCGGGGAAGTAATATCTGTTAATTTTGTTCATTCATCTTTTACTTTTGCCATCAAATCCCATGTTACGACTCCAGGGACTTAAACTACGCAACAAGAAATAGCAAAACAAACAAGTTTTACGTAATTGAAAATAATTTATTTCTCAAAATACAGGAGTGAAAGAATTAAATTCACTTGCAGCATAGTGAATGAATTCCTATTTCCTAAAAGTCCTTTCAATTCCAATAGTTTCAAAAATTCCAAATACGTTTCAAGGAAAAATGACCCTTCTGTGTTTAAGTTTCAAACGTACAGAAAGATTTCCATAGAACTCAAATAGTCGCTGAATAAATTTATTTAATACCGTACAGTTATTCCAGTGTGTCATGCAAAAAATAAATCTTTTCACAAACCAAGCTGGGAGATTGAATCCGAAAACATGCAGATGGGGACCTACCATCGGGAATTTTTTTGCGGCATATTTAAGCATCATCTTCACTAATATTAACCGATTTTTCGGGTCCTGTACACGTTAAATTCTCAAAGGACACGCCGTTTCTCCCTGTGGAGTGCGCTATTCACACACACACACACACACACACACACACACACACGTGCCCCATTTGATAGTTTGATCAGCTGTGCCGAACTGCACAATAAATGAAGGTAAGACTCAAGCCTCTTCGACACACTTCAAAGAAACCGCCTGTCCTACAGTGAGTAAAAGCACTAGTAAATGACTGACAAATAAACAATGCCCATTTTTGTTATAATTAGCAATGCCTAAAAATGGGTGTGAATTTATGTTAACAGTTCAAATGTGGTCTCAAGCTACCATACATGTGATAACAATTTCCCACATTTTATATCCCATCTTATTTCCTTATTGTTAACTCATATATGGCATACAACACTGCTTACTTAACAACATATTTATTCCGAATTAGTTTTTTGGAGGCACATATGCTCCGTAATATGTTTCTTTATTCCTTCTTTTAATTTCATGATGGTAATTAATGCTTATGTATATGGTACATTAATGCCAGGTGTTGACTCATGTAAGTTTCATTGGTGGGAATGGAGATCCTAGTTTGCTTATCGAGAAAAAAAATCTACAGCATTCAGTGATCACTTGGGATTTAGGACGCAATTCACTAAAAGCAGAGCATGTAAAGCGCGGCAAAAATAAATTTCTGAACTCCTGGTTGACGGAGATGTACTTTGTGAAGCTAGCCATTAAAAAAAGGTGGGCGGGGGGCATTTAATTCCTAAATGCATGAAATGGACGGTCGCATTATACGTCACTTGTCTCACATTGCAAAGTACGATCATAGGGTGTTAGTATTAAAATGTCATTAAAGTTCCTTATAAAACTATTACTCGGAAAATAATATACATAATATAGATTTGCTTTAATACCCGATGTTTCTATTAAAAAAATGAGAGAGATCGAGATCAGGAAAGTAGATGTTACATTTGATAATGCATTTATTTCAGGTGACAACAGTCATACTTATGCACTAACGGTGATACCAGATGGAAAGACCATGGAAGTAGTGCAAAACAGTCATGTAATGATTTATTTTGTAATATTATGGCTGTATAGCTTGTTGTCAATAAAGTAATAACTATCCGATTTTTTTTCAATTTTCATTGCATTTTACATTAACAGATTTGGAAAAATATTTACTACTTGTTCTGGCGACAATTTTTGAAAATTGGCGACAAAATATTGAGGTTGGCGATTTTTTTGGCGACAACTTTTTGAAAGCCAGGACCATCCCTGTAAGACTGTCAACTTGTGACTTCGAAGTTGTTACTGCAGCTGACAAATTTGTCAGTAATTCAACCTGATGGTCCCACATCACTTGACTGTGGGTCGCTTGTCATTCAATAAGACTGTCATCTGGGTGCCACCACTGTTGTGCAGATGTCACATTTTCCGTCGCCGATTCTCTCAACAAGTCAGAGTCACGTGACGAACTCGTAGGTAATGGCACAGTCCCCTTATCTGTAGATGCAGGCTTTCTCCTTGATTTTGATGTCAACTACAGGGCTATCATTTTGCATAGTTGTTTCCCCTTGGGAATCACTGCATTCTGTTGCAACTGTGATAGAGAAATCTTTGGCCTTATCAGCTAAATGCTGCTTGGCTCTATTTTGCAATATTCCTTGCAATAGTCCATGCCCTGTATTGACAGGATACCTTTGGCTTTGTTCCAATTCTGCCATTGTGCAAAGCTGTGCAAGAGACAACACTCAAAAACAATGAAACAATGAAGTACAGTAGTTATGACTGTATAAGGTCTTTAAAACAGTGGAGGAAGTTTCTGCCCTGCACTAAGTTCAAATTTGCATGAAAGTTCTGCTGTAAATTACTGGAATGGCGAAACTTTAAAACTCAAGAAAAACACAAAGTACTGACTCCTTGACACTGGACCATTCAATGACTCATCACGTGACCAATTCCATCTCATGGGATCCTGAGGCACTTACAGAGGAAATAAAACTTGTTCTTGCAGACATATCACTTGAGATGATCCAAGTGTGAAGGTGGAGAATCTGTGGGCTGTTGTTGAGAAGGGATTCCCAGTGTTGCAACAGATGATCCCTCCTGTGAGGTAAAGACCTGGGTCAATCCATCAGCAGGTCTAGAAGGTCACTGAACCATGATTGCTGGAGCCACAGTGGGGTGATGAGAATGATCTGAGTAATGAAGTGCTGACACTTTGCAGAACTTGAGGTAGTAGACAGAATGGTTGGAAGGTATAATGAAAGCTAAAGGCATCTACTGCCCACAATCCATGGGACAGGAGATACAAAGATGGGAAGCCTCTTGTTGAGCCTTGTCACAAATAGGTCTACTAGAGGTCTTCCTCACAGTGAGAAGAGCGACTCTTATAGAGTGGTGAAGACATCGTTCTGTTAAGATTGCTCTGCCATTCCTAGAAGGGCAATCTGCTAATACGCTCTTGATTCCCAGAATGTGGAAGACTTGGATGATAAAGTTCTCCAAGGTGACCCAGCAGAGGAGGTTCCAGACCTCCAAGCAAAGAGGTGAATGAGTGCCTCCCTGAAGTCGGAGATATGCTGTGACAGATGTGCTGTCTGAGGAGACAATGACACATCAACTCATTACTCACTCAATGCCCCATGGTAACAATATAGATCGTGCTTGCATTTCTAGGTTGTTAAGTAAGGACCAATTAGTCCGGAGTTCAAAGACCCTGAAGAATTAAGCCCTCTGGCTCTAAACCAGAATCTGATGTATTGGTAAACTGGAGGGACCTGGGCTTGTGTGCATTTAGAAGGAACCCTGTTGGGAATCTGTCCCAGTTCATTCATTAGTGCAAGTGATGATGAAACATTGGTCCTAGAGTCATTGGGGTTGATAGAAAATCTCTGTGCGGTTCCCACCTTGTGAGAAGCAGGAACTATAGAGATCGCATATGTAGTCTTCCTAGGGGAACCATATCAGCAGCAGCTTTCAAGATTCCCAATAGGGATAAGTATAGCAAGTAGATAAGGATGTTTCTCCTCACAATGCCTCTAAGAGTGCCAAAATTCAATCTATCTGATTCAATGGGGCCCAGAATAAGTTCTGGTTCCTTAAAAACTTCATCCCCATGTAAACAAAGTCCTGAAATGGAAGAAGTTCCAACTTCTCGATGTTTGGCAGAAGACACAATCGAATTACATCAACCAACAACAGAACAGAACCTGATTAAGGGACTAAACATGAGTATTATGGATCAGCCAATCGTAGAAATACTGGCGAATCAGTGTTTCCAGTAATCAGAGGTATGCAGCTAATACTTCCATAACACAGGTGAAAACACACCCTGGGTGTGGAAGAGATTCCAAATGGCAGAACCCATAACTTCCTGGTGTAGGCAAAACTGGAAGTATTTGTGATGCTAAGGAAATATCACAATGTGCAATTAGGCATCCTGAAGATTGATGGAGAATGCCCAATCTGATGGATGAAGAGCATTCCAGATTGAGGAAGTGGTCTCCATCTTGAAAGGTTCCTCTAAAAGAAACTGGTTTAAAGGCGATAGATCTATTATAATACAAAACTTTCCCCCTTTTCTTGCAACCAGGAAGATTCAGTAAATAGAAAGTGGGAGATTAGTTGTTTATGACTCTCTCCACTGCCCTTTTTCCAAAGGGTGTGCATTTCCTCCCTCAATTTCACCAGACTGGACTGATGAAAAAACATGGCTGTTAGAGAACTTCCTATTTGGGGGTCTGTGGTGTCTTCCTCAGAACCCTGAACTTCAACCTTACTGATGAGGAGGCCTAATTTGAGGTTGCGTTTTGGATTGGGGATGCATGTTTGACAAACTTGGCAGATGGCCCGCGAGTCTTGGGATGCCACTATAAAAATGAATCTTCCAGCTTCAAATGGAGCAGCGCTTAAAAGGTCTTTACTTTGGTTAATCAAGATCTCTGAAAGAATTCAAAGCAAAGTCACAGTGGGATATGACAAAATTCTTTTGATAATACCATATGCAAGAGATTGTGCATGTCTACACATCTTGACCACCACTTCCAGCATGCATTGTAAGGTGGCTGGATTCAGCAAGTGATACTATGGTTACAAGTAACCTGGCTTCCTGTTCATTGGCTTCAATTGTTTTGATCAAAAGGTATGCTCGGGTTCCTGTTGAAATCACCACTCTGGATGAACCAGCATCCAACTGGGGAGGTTTAGTAGGCCACCCAGGAATGTAACCAGTAACTGCTAGTGGAGACCGGAGGTCTCAACGTTGATGAAGGGACTGACTAGCCTCAATGTTGGAGAATGACATTTTGGCTTGCTGCAAACATCCGAGAATTTTCCCTTATCATTGAGCAATGAAAACAAGTAATTGATCTGGTTTAGATTCTACCCCAGAATTTTTATCTAAAATGGATAGAATTGCCTTTGTCTGCTCAATGGTTTCAGGCTAAAGTCTGAGGGTAAAAGGCAGCAGACTTCATTTACTGCCTTATCAAAGGAACAGACCTCATCCTCATCATCCAAAAAACAGGAAGGCTTGGGCCTGGTAGGAGGTGTCAATGGCACTACTTCTACCTCAAACTCATTGGAGTCAACAAGGATAGATAGGACATCATTATTGACCATATATACTTGCATATAAGCCAAAATAATTTAGGAAAAAATAAAGGCCTGGAAGAAGGAGGGGGGGGGGGAGTTGGCTTATCTGGAGGGCCAAGATCTAATCTTTAAAGATTTTAAAATTGTTTTTTTTAGTATTATAATTTTTTTCCATGTCCTGAGACATATACGCAAGTAAAAAAAATACATTCTCAGTATCCCAACACTTACTAAACTGTTATAAACTGCTATGATTGCTTTCATTTTTATTTTCCATGTGTATATTTTCTGATTTCTCCAACACAAAATTAAATAAAGGTAAATAAAGACTTCATAATTCACAGGTCGGTTCAAGATTACCCAGGAGACCAGGCTGTACTATAATGTACAGTACTTACACAGTGCAAATCATGCTTAACGTCACTTTAATCCTTGTTTATTCCCAAACATATTAGATGCAGATTTTGCTTTATTCATTGATTCAACCAAATCACATTTTTCCAGATAATATTTCAGCTAGTCAGTAATAGTTGTTTCATTTACATTGATCCACGTGCTCACAAGTTACTCTTTTTCAATGATGTGACGTTACAAATTTAGGTAATCTTTATGAAAAGGTACACATTTCAATTGTGCAAGGCACATAACCAGCATAACTGTTACATGTTCATAAAAGAATGGTAATAATAAAGGTTAAAATTCTGAATATAGATCAACTAAGATCATCATCAATCTATTTTACTTTTTGTGCTCTTCCGACAGCAAAACAGGCCAGTTAATCATTAAAACCCCAAAAACTGGCTTGGGTTAAGAGGGAATTTTTACCAGCAACTATACCAATACTTTTTGATGTGTAATTGCCATTCACTCCATAATATTAGCTCAATTATCATAGTTTTGTAAAACGGGGTGCAAGGTTGCTTACATCAAAGCAAACTGCATTAATTAGCATTATTTTCAAAGCATTATTTTTTAAACTTCATTATTGTACTTATATCCTTCAAGTTTAGTGCAGTCATGCCCATGATTCAAATCCAAGGGATGTACTGCATTTAGCGGCATGTACTTTATTCAGCAAGTGTTCAAAACTTCAATGTACATTCGGTGGCACCATTAAATACTCTCACTAGCCTAATTTTGTGAGCATTGAATCAAACACTATTGTTGTTTGCTATTGTCATATTGGGATCAAATTTTAATGAGTTAGGTTTTTACAGTTTCAAGGCAAAGTAAAAACGTTATTACTGGTGCATTGATATAAAAAGTCTAATGCAATAACACATAAACAAGCAATAACTGAGTCAAAAGGAAGAGGAAGTGTTACGCTCAATTCTTGTCATCATCCAATCAAGTTGTACACATACATGAATTAGGTAGAAAAAATAAGAAAACAGAAAATTAAATAAATTTATTGCCTTTTCAAAATTTTTTTATAAGATTTCTATGAAATAATCATACATGCCAATCCCGAGAGAGGTATAAACATAATAATTTTTGCTATAAGATTGCATAAATAAATGCATTTAAAACTTACTGAATGCATCTTGTGATGTAGTCTCGGAATTGTGGGTTGGCTAATATGCGGGTATCCAGATTTTACCGCAATCATATTTCTGTAATTCCAGACAGGGTAATTCCATGAAGGTCATTTCAGTAAGACTTACAGCAAAATCATAAGGGTAATAGGAAAGGGTGGATACCAATCCATTCCCCTTCCTTAGTCTGACTCCAGCAGACAGATCCCCAATTCTGTACAGGATGGGATGGTAGAGGTGAGTACACTGTATGAATACTATCCCCAAACTGTGAGGCTATAGAGTGATAAGTGCAGAATATTTCATCCTCAACTCTTGCATCACTCACAAGTGTGCAGTACTGGGCTCTGCCATCTGAGAGGCATGGCATACTACCCTTAAAATGCACTACCCCCCTGTGCTGGAGGAGGCAACATGTTTCCCCTGACATAATTGCAGTGCTCATTCCCCCAATACGAGAGAGCAACATGCTAAAGGTGCTCCACATCCTGAACGAGAAAGAGCAACATGCTGTGCTAGTTTTCAGCCCCACTAACAAAAGAGAGCAGCATGCTTGTATGGTGTTCTACCTCCCAAATGAGAAGGAGCAACACACCATGTGAAGCAAGAAGTGAGCACTGTAACACCTCCCTCTATGGAGGAAGCGACATGTTACACTCAAATTGCTTAAAGAGTATTTGACACCTTCCTTCCATGTGGAGGTGATTGACTCCTTGAACATTCAGTCCCTCTTTCAAGAGGGCACCTAAAATGCTACATTGCAGATGGTCCCATAAAACTCCTAGGATTGCAGATGGTCCCATAAAACTCCTAGGACCCTGTACTGCTCTTCCAAGCTGAAGAGCTAAGTTTCTCAGAGCTCTGGGGGTTCTGTGAGTGAAAAACTCAACAATTCTCCTCGAAGGAATCTTTTGTTTCCTTCTCTGTCCATAAGTATGCCCTGGAATCAGCTAATTCCAGGTTTCTGAGGTCCATAAACTATAATGTGGACAATGATTTTTTCATGTACTCTTAGAGCATTGAATACAGTCTAGGTGAGTGTCCCAAAAGCCTTTCTTGTGGCCACACTTACACACAATCTATTCTGACCTTATTCTGTTCATTGAAAGAAAAAGAAACAAAGACTATATGTATGTATGTATATGTGTGTGTGTATATATATATATATATATATATATATATATATATATATATATATATATATATATATATAAGGGATCGTCCTGGGCTTTGCCAATGTCGCAAATTGCGATTTTTTTCCCTTACTGGCGACAAAATATATCATCTGGCGATTTTTTTGGCGACAGCCTTTTTGGCTCTTTAATTTGTACACACAATCATGGATTTGGAGTGGAGAAATTCGAAGGGACCACGAAAAGAAGCCACAAATTTGGATACACAATGCACTGGAATCTATCTGTTACATAAACAAATCCTTTGTTCATATTGACAAACCCATCTTTACAGTGCATTGTTACATCATAATCCAATTATGTTAACATCTGGCCCAAGTACTATATGCTGTGATACACTCAATCATGCTACCGGACTATACCTACAATTGACTGACCTCTGAAGATGCGAACAGAAACAACTACAATTAATTGAACAATGGCTAATATTTCTGTTGTTTATTTTAAATATACCAATAAAATAGTTTTGCTGAAACTTCAGAGAA